>OZ023274.1:56045352-56324352 GCA_964007475.1 Hybos culiciformis | reverse complement strand
TGAAAGCTAGTTTTAAAAATATTTTCTAGATCAAATACTATGTTTGAAATAAAACATATCAACCTATCTAAGCTAAAAGCAATTAAATAAGTTGGTCATTAATTGTATATTAAATTTTCAACAAATAACTAATTATAAGCAGTTATGTAATTAAAAATAATACTAAATATTTTTAATTTTTCAACTTTATTTCAAAAAAGTTTTGTAGGCATGTAAAACGTAAAACATATTATATAAAAGAATTATAAAGTTTATTTTATTTTCAAAATTTGATGTTTTTCTAATAATTTTTACATACATTTCAGCCGCAAATAAGACAAATTAAACGGATCATATTTACATATTGATATTGCAGGGAGAACTTATATTATTAAATTTTGCAACAAGGAAATTCTTATCAACAAGTATGAAGATTTTTGGAAGTTCGAAAATTGATTAAGGTAAATTTTTTCAGTATTGTTTCAAATCCATCATGCTTCTGAATTTATACTTACGAAAATGATAATAACGTTATCGGGAAATCTTTTCGTGCGTTATGTTCAAATTTCCTTTTTAATTAAATTATTTGCAAATTTTTAGTACATACATATTAATAAATAAATTTTATTTGAAAAGAAAAAAGGAGTTTGAACGTAACCTTCGAATAGTTTTAACGAAAACATTATTATAGTTTTCTGAAGTATAAATTCTGAAGCGTAATAGATTTGAGACAATATTGAAAGTATTTACCTTAATAAATTTTTGTGCTCCCGTGAAATTTTCAAACTTTTTGACACCAGTAAGAATGTTCTTGCTGCAATCATATTGAAATAACCGTCAGTATAATCTTCCATTCTAAGAGTATTTGCACCAATTATGAAATTGTTGCTACAAGAATATTAAGTATTTCTGCAAAACAAATTTTTCTTATGTTACTTTTAGAAATTTATTATTTCAACCATATTACAATCGTCAGAACCACTTATAGTCATTTGTATAAAAATTAAATAGTTAAAGAAAGTAAATTCCTTTTAGTGGGAGAAATATTGGTCTTTCCAGCATAATATTATTTAACTAAAAAATATTTAAAGTAAGTATCAAACTTAACTTTCAAGCATTATTATCATTTGAGTGAGTTCATATTTGGTTTGTCAAGTACCAAAAATCCGTATAGCTAGTTTAGTCTTAGTGCTTATTAGTACATCGTACATTTGTGGCAATAAACAATTATTAAGAGGAAGAATCAAAATAATAGTTTCTAATATTTCATACTTGACACATAAACATTATTAAGCTGTCTAGAAAAGTAAGTGCATGAACCAACTAACAAATTATTTTTATGAACTGTTTTGTTATTGTAGGAAGTTTTTCATTGCCCTACCTTAAGTTAATAGTGCTTTTCATACGGAATTTTTCAATAAAATCAGTTTCAAAATACAGCTTTTAAATATTTTATATTTGCAATACAAATATTTTTAATTTATGAGAAACAAAAAGTACTTGAACCAACTAATAAGGTATTTCTAAGAACTAGTTTCATTTTGTTGAAAAAAATGCATAGCCGTAGTCGAAATTTAATAATGATTCTAATAACAAACTTTTTGATTACCAAAAATATATTTGTACTTGACGCAACTGTTTTCCTCAAAATTTTGCATCAGGACCTATAATTAATTTCGAAATAAAACTGAAGGCAAATAAAATATAGTTGTTTGAATTTCATACTTATATAATGAAAACAACATTTAAGTTACAGAAAGAACAAATTTTCGAAAATCAGTACTTGCATCAAGTAATAACATTTTCGAATTGTAATATTACTTGTCACAAGTGGGATTGTACTAAGGTCGTTTTTTGTACTTGCGAGCAGTATATTTTTTTTTTCGGTGTAACCTTGTTAATGTTGTTATGGAACGTTTTCAATTGAATCCCTAATTTGTTGCACACTATTTACAAAATATTTATTAAAGTTTTCTGCAATTTCAAAATTATTTTCATGTTCTCCATCTTCAAAAAACACACTTTGAATTTGGCTTTTACTTTGTTGGAGTACTAGACTTTTTATTTCTTTCCACATTTGTTTCTGTCCGTTTGCTTGGTTAATTTTGTTGTTGATGTATTCGTTTTTTGCATTTTCAATGTTTATTTTATATTGATTTCTAGTATTTTTATAATTGTCCCATGCATGTCTTGAATTTGTTAGGCGCGCGATTTGATATGTTTTTATTTTTTTAGCTTTTAAGATTTTTAAGTCATTATTAAACCATTTAACATTATTTTTTGTATTAATTTTTATTGTTTTCTTTGTTGTATATTTTTTTATAACATTAAATAGTTTTGTTTCAAGGATATTTGCATTTTCATGCATATCGTTTGTTAGGCTATGCGAGATATTTAGTGTATTAAACTCTCGCTTAAATAACTCCTTACAGTATTTAAATGACTCTATGTCAGTATTAATTTCACTTTTGTTAAAATTTTTCGTTATTTTTATTTCTATTAATTCATGATCTGAAATCTTATTATTTGTACACACATTTGCTGTTAAATTATGAGTGTTTGTTATAACGTTAAAGTTTTTGATCGTTCTGTTACTCTGGTATATTCTGAGATTTTTTGACTCATGCACTTGTCATTTAAAAAACTTTCAATGTCTCGTTTATATATATCGTTCTTACACCAATAGATGTTAAAATCACCCGCTATTATTATATCCGTCGCTGAATCTGTTAGAGTTTCGATGTGTTCTTTAAAAAAATTGCAAAATTCCCTTTCTGAGCCGCTTGGTGAACGATATATCGCAACAATAATACACTTAGATTGTCGAGCTTACATTCACACGCCAACATCCACATTTTCGAATCAATTGATTTTTTTAAAATTTCGATTATTTTCCAATTACTTTTTACATATATTGATACACCCCCCGTTCTTGTTGAATTAGAAACACATTGTACGTTATTGTATCCCTTTAAAATAATTTCATTTTCATCAATATTTGTTGTTATATGTGTTTCGCTTAATACTAGAAAATCAAAATCATTGTTGGTAACTATTAATTCGAGATCACTAAAATTATTTAAAAATCCCTGAATATTGGTATAAATGCCTTTTATTGTATTTAATTGCTAATATCCTATTTTATTCTTTCTGGCCATTAGCTTTTGTTGATAAACTGGACATTGTCTATCGTATGTTGAGTGGTTTACATCATTATCAAGATTTAAATTTTCATTTGCACGAATGCAATTTATGCACTTATTTATAATTTCTTGATTGGTACATTCTTTTGTTTTATACTACTTTTATATAACCGTTTTTTAATATAAGATTTTGATTTCTTAGACTTTCTATCAGTTCATTTTCTTCATGCTTGAAAAACATGTTTGTAATTATCATCAAAAACATGTTATAATATCATCGTAATTGCATTTTATATAAAAGCCGTAAGCACAGGGCTTATGAGTATGCACTACGACAGTTGAAGACTTTGCAGGTTCTTGCACAGCAAATAAATTTTTTTCTAATACGGATTCAAAATCTGTGTATATAACGAAAGGTAATTCGAAGCATCTCTCAAAATGTTCAAATCGGAGAATAGCATGGTCTTCATCAGGCATTTTTGTAACGATTTTATTGCATTCAGATTCGTGATTCTTTAGAGATTCTTCAGATCGAAAATAAAGTAAACAAAAATTACAAATATATTTTTTCCCATTACGATTTGAAAGTTGGGTACATATTAATCTAGACAAATCATTTATTAAAACATAATGAAAATTACTTTCATTTTCTATCCAAAGCAAATTTATATGATTTCGTTTCAACTCTTTTGTTTTGTAAGTAGGCCCAACAATAGAAATATTATTTTCACAGAGCTCAAAAACATTAATACTAATATTCTCATTATTTTCCTCAAATACCTTAATGTCATTTTGCATCAAGGGAAATTTGAGTTTTTCGAAATTTATATATCCGAAATCAGGAATATGAATTTTAGTAGCTGCAATATTAGTAATTTCATATGACTGAGGACGATTTTTATCTGAAACAAACTTTTTAAGAGCTGCAATTATACACCACTTGAAACAATAGTTATGACTATTTTGAATATTAGTGCAGGCTTTTTTATTGGAAATATTTTTAGGAAGTTCAATAAAAGATCCACCTCTTATTGAATCATATTTATTAATATTTATTTCTATATGTTCTATTTTTGTTAATGCCCAACCTGAATTACTTTCCTGAAACTCGTCTGTTTTCGCATTTATATCAGAAACCATTGCCTCAAAAATTGAATCGAATTCATCAATATTCAACAATACCTTCATTTTTGTTTGAAAAGATTTCAAACTTTCAATCATTTCATCTGTACTAATAACTATCTTAACATACCAAATGAAAATTTCTAAATTAAATTTAACGAAATTATGAACTATTAAGTGGTCTGCGAGTAGGGTAGATACTACATTTTTGGAGTTTTGAAGAAATTCAGTTGGTATTATTAAACCCTCATCTGAATTTTTATAACAAAATGAGCTTATTCGAGATTTAAAGCAATGTGAGATTTTCGAGAGATTCTCAATATTTTCAATATTACTACACGTCAAATTTTTGTGTGAAGTTTTCCTAATATGCGATGGCCAACTTACATAACTAACCTTACAAGTATCACAAAAATTCGTTTTTCTTAAATATAACTGCTTACTTGTTGAAAAACCGCCATGAGATGTACCGGGATCATTACCAATATTGTCAGCATTATCTAAATTCTCATCGCCATCATTATCAATTTTGTCAGCATCATTTTCAATAATATGAATGGAATCATCATCGTCACTCTCAATATCAGCAACAGCTACATTATCGCTTCCATATTTCGCCTTTTTAGATGGTTGAATATGCTACAAATTAATATGACGCCTAAGCACATCAGACCTCGAAAATTCTGCATCACAAATTTGACAAACTACAACCCTATTTTGCATTACAGATCCACTATTAACGGGGGTATGTTTATTTCGAACATGACGAAGAAGATTTCTGTTCATTGTAAATTCTTGATTACAGATTTGGCATGTAACAACCATTTTAAAATATTTCGTCTGAAATTAAGTTTAATTTTGTGTTATTAAATCTTCGAAAAACATAAATTATAAATATAATACAAAATTAAATTTTTTACTCACCTCTTTTATTTTTGGATAAAATGAAAATGACTTTTAAAGAGTCATTTTTTTTATTTTTGAACTTTATTGATTTCAGCTGTACTTATTTTAAAATTCTTAATTAACTCTTTATAATTTTATTTATTTATAAAAACTTTGCGCAAATTTTATTTTATTTTTGTCTAAATGTATCTTCAAGAGTTAAAAATTATATTTTTATATATTTATTAATTTCAGCTTTAAATTTAATTATTTTCAAATTTTTAGATTTTAATTACTCTAGTTTTAAACACACTATATTTTATAAGATTTACACTGTTTGATTTAAACTTTAATTTTGAATAAAAAAGTAAAATTTTCCTCCTTAAATATCCAAAAATCCAGGCTCAAGTTACGATTTAGACATAAATTGTGAAATTCGTTATTCAATTCGTGGGAAAATATTTAACTCAAGTTAGCATTTTTCGATTTAGCACAAAATCTTATTTCAATTTTTCACAGACATATACGAAAATACGCTGATTTAAAACTCAGCTTGGTGGGACAATGCATTGGGCCCCAAAGAAGCTCTCCTTAACAGGAATTGTTGGGCAAGTGTGTATAAAAATAAAAATTATGAATACTATTTTAATTTATTTTATTTATTTATTTACTATTCATATTACAATAAAAAAAACCATTCAAGAGGTTTATACAAATTATTGTCAGAAGTATTACAATTCAGAAAAGTATATATAATAATTAAAATTTAATAAAGTTATAATTAAAAATAAAATTCTAAATCTATTTTTATCCAAAACATATTGTATTTTATTAATTTATGAATCTATCCTACACATTTCTTAGATTAACAAAATTCATATAATACATACATACTATATGTAACGTATTCATATTCATATTCGCATTTAAAAAAAAATAATTTTATTTAATTGAATAATCTTAATTTTTATAAACATTTAATTTAAAAAAAAAATTTCTCATAGTTTTCTTGTACATATTTTAAAATTCAAAGTTGACCGCTCAATTTTTTGTTTACATTCAATACTAAAAAATATTTATTTTGCTCTGTCGCTTTCAAAATATTGAATTAGAATTTGTCGCGTCGTTTATGTCGCTGAGTTTAAATTTTGACAGTGGATAACTTCGCGCTCGTCTTTTTTTTTGTCAATAAACGAGGCATTTTTGACATTCGGCGTTACATTTTTGACACTTACATTTTTTTCACTCTCAATCACAACGCCTCTAAAGAAGTTTCACTTCAAAAATTCGAGACAGGTCAAATCCATTTGAGCTTCCAGAAAACATGTAAGTGCCCGCCTTTGTATATCTACCTACCCATAATATAAAATTTTTGCGCTTCAGATTTATAAAAAATTTTTAGATTTTAGAAAAAATTGAAAAGAAATTCGAATTCTACAGTTTAAATGTTATGCTGGTAAGTTAAAAATACAAAATTTTAAATTAGCTTTTCTTATGATTTTATTTTTTTTTATTTTTTAGATAAGTGACAGTGAAAGAAGAATTTTATATGTTGACGCCAATAAGCACGGATCATACCACGAGTCTCTAATTTGGAATTCCAGCTACTTAGATATATGTTTATCTAATAAGAATCAAATAATGAATTCTGTTTTATAATTTTGTGTTTCTTTAAAAAAATAAAATAAAAATAAAAAAATACATTTTCATCTAATATTAAAAATAATTTATTTTTTTTAATTTATTACCTAAATAATACTCAAGACCCATAATTTTAGAATTTTTCTTATATTTTGCTCACTTTTCTTATTTTTTATACTAGTCACCCATTAAATTGCAGGTGAGAGAAATATTATATATTTTCGTGAAAGAAAACGCGCAAGTGACTACCAAAATATGGTAGTTCTCACTTTAAGTGACAAATTTGGCGCTTTTGTGATTAGTTAAATATTGATTTTACTGTCGCGCTAGTGACACGACTAGCTAAGTTGAGGTCATTATCTATTTTTATTATTTTAAATGGACCTTTATACATTGGGTCTAATTTTTTCCGACTTTCATCTTTTAGTAATATTAATAGTACGTTCAGTAAGTACCGGTTGTCCGTAGCTAAGGAATTCCCTTTTCTGCAAAATCCTGCAAATAACTTCAGCAAACCCCTACGATAAGGAAAGCTGTGACATTTCATTTTAAAATCATATACATTAATAGTAGATTATTGTACATATATGTAAACTAAATTTGTTATTAATTAAGAGTTCTGTATACACAAAAATACATTGACACGAGTCACGAGACCGACGGTCGAGTGATATAATTTGACAATTGTCAATGTATTTTTGTGTAAATACAGAACGAGTTGTATAACAAATTTTGTTTACATATCCAATATACTGTTTTAATGCGTAGGGGAGAGGTAGTTGCAAAGAGAGAACATTTTTTCTCATTTTTTTTTTTTTGTATTTGGCTGTATTGAAATATTGTGAGAGATTTAGATATTACGTAATATTCAATACGAAACATCTAAATGATTTCATTTTTTACGCTGATGCATCTAAATTTTTTCATTATATACGCTGATGCATCTAAATTTTTTCATTATTTACGCAGATGCATCTAAATGATTGCATGTGTATTGACGCATATAATACTCCATTTAGTGATCTAAATTCTATAGCACTAAATACAACATAACGATCCCCAACGCATTAAAAATTTTATATGTGCATATTGAAATGTGTCATTTGTTGTATTTCAGATTTTAAAGAATCATTTGTAACATTTATCAATAATATGCATGTATATTGTTTAAGGAAATACAAATTTAATGAAATTTCAAAAATTCTGCCTTTTTTTTAAATGTATTTAAGCTAACACATATCTAATAAAAATTATGAAAAATAAAACTTACTTAATACAAATTGTCTAGTAAAATGCATGAACAAAAATTGAGTGAATGTGTTTTTTTTACATATATTTATGTTTCCTACTCTCTATTGAATCAAACTGAATATCGCTTGCAAGTTCTTTAGTAGAGCAAAAAAGTACGAACAATTTACTTTTTAAATAGGATCTTGCCTCACTTCAACATGAATTATTACTTCCTATTCACTAGTGGTTCACCAATGAAAAAGTATTTCTATTTCTAAAACTAGTGTCATGCTATTGTTGAACAAATATTAAAAATACAAAGCACCTGAACTGATGTCTTATTAACATTATGCTAATGTATGTTGCCGTTCTCCCTTCTTTACGAAGTTTCTTAATATTTTCTTGTTGTAGCGAATTTTTATTTAAAAGATAAAATGTTTGATATCTCGAAAACTAAGGAAGATATCGAAAATTTTTATTTAATTTGCATAATTGATTGAAAAAAAATCATCATAAAGGAAGGATAGCTTGTAGTGAAATGTAAACAAGAACTCGGTATAAACCTTTTTAAAGTATATGGGTTGAACTAAATTTGATAAAATATGTAAATAAAATTAAAAATTTTATATTTTTATTAAACATTTTATATTTTTATTTAAAATTTTGTGTTTTATTAAAATAAAAATATAAAATTTCAAATTTTATTTAGGAAAACAAAAAATTTTGTTAAAATTAACTTTTTTTTGTTTGTTTTTAATCAAAATTATCCATGTCCTTAGCTAAGGCCAACTAAAAAGTACTCCCAGAATACGGACTATTATGGGAAATTATAAAATTTCCCTTTGCAGAAGTTTTGAGGTAGGATTGCATTACTGAACCATTTTTTGTAGAATATGTCTGTATTTAAGGACTTTAGCTGGCAGATTTTGTCTTTCTGCAACGTAGGATTTTGTCATTAGCTAAGGACAATCTGTACTTACTGAACGTACTATAAATGATTTATTTTATAGTTTTCATGTTTTGACCTTTTATTGTAAAATTCTTTTTGTTTGATTTTTCTATGTTCTAAAAATTCTTTTACTATTTTATGCGATGTTTGTAATTGATGTTTTACTTTTGTAGCATAACTATCGAAGTTTTAAATTGAAATTTACGTTGGCGTTACGTTATAATTGTAAGTAAAAAATTTTAAATATTCGTCCCAATTATCGCGATTATCATTTATATAGGATCTCAAATATTCATTTATAGTACGTTCCATAAGTCTCGGGTACCCTCCACACAGAACAATACCTCAGTCCTGTGACAAATTTACTTTTGGAACGACAATATCTGACATAGGATTGTCAGGTGTACGTTATTTGAACGTACCGTACGTTATTTTGGCTTAAAAAATTAGAATTTACGTTATACCCGAAATTTGTGAAAACGTACCCAAAGGTACGTTTTTTACTGATTATTTTTGAAGTATCAATGACAGTCACATTTTTTAAAAATTGTTGTAATTTAAACGAAATGATTATAATAAATACGCGAAAAGGAAAACATCAATTTACTATTTACGTATTACGAACAGTTTCGTATACTGCTGTTATACTATTAATATAATTGTTATACTATTAATTAATATAATTTTAATATTTTATTCAGGTGATATAATTGATTTTTTTAAAGGCAGAATTAAAGTCTTGGTTATTTATTTTTTTAAATTATTATAGTAATATAAACCTAAATATTAATTAATAAAATTGAAGTGATATAATTATTTTTTTTGAGGCAGAATTATAGACCTTGTCATTAATTTTTACATATTATATAATTTGTTGATAATAACATATTAACATATTATATAATTTGTTGATAATGTGTAATTAAAAAAAATTATCTATATTTTATTTTATTTTTAATGTACTTCAATTTTTGTGGGTACGTTTTTTTAGAAATTTTTATCTGGCAAGCCTAATCTGACAGCTAAGTCCGATGATTGAGACAAAAATTCGTTCTTAATTTCTTAATGTTTCTTAATGTTTCAAATTGCATTATTTTGCATTTTCATCATTTTCACTTCAAGAGACATTTACCTTTAGAATTGTTTTAATTACCTTAAATCAAAACAAAAGATCGTTTACCTTTAGTAAGTTAAATGTGTCACTTATACTTTATTTCGTTTTGTAAAATTGTATTACACCTTTTATATAAATAAAATGTATTTAGAAATTAAGTTTAGTTATTATTAGATCTTTGACTCAATTATATTTTAAAATTTAAATAATCAATAAATAAAATATTAAAAAAATAAATTAAAAAAGAGTTTTAATTAGGTAACAAATTAACTGGCGCCCGAGCAGTGTTCGGTTAGTTAGTTGGTAAAATCAAAAAATTAAATTTTTTTAACACAAAATATAAAATTTTAAATAAAGAAAATTTTTTAAGACAAAATATTAAATTTTAAAGAAAATCTATAAAATTCTAAAGAAAAAAAAGTGAATTTTTTTTATCTGAAAATTTTTAAAGAAAAAAAAAAGAAAAGATATTTGTATCTAAAAATTATAGAAAAATAATTTAAAAAAAAAAAAAAAAAAATTTTTATTTTATTAAAAATATATTTCATAAATAAATAAAATATAAAACATTACTATATCAAAAAAAACAAAAAAAATTAATCAATTAAATAAAAAATTAAACGAATTATTAAAGAAAAATAAAATTTTATTGTGTTAAAAATAATTAAAATTATCGCTAACCATTGCGAAACAGCCTTTTTACATAATAAAGGTATAGGAAACGAGGCCCCGAAGTAATCGAGAACCAAAGATAAAACGGAGTTGTCCAGTAAAATCAAGTATTGTTCAACAGCCGCCTATACCTGTAGAAAGGAGATTAGCAGCCGAACCAGAAACCAAACATGTTAATTATAATAACTATTATCACGTAAGAATTTTTTATTATGAAAATAAAATTAAATAATTAAATAAATAAGAATCTTAAAAATAAAAATAAAAATTAAAAGAATAAATCAAAAAAATTAAATATTAAATATTTTTATACAAGAAAAATTTTAAAAGTTTTTTTCAAAATTAATAATTTTAAAGTAAAAAAGAAATTCCCATAAGCCATTCACCAGTAGATGTCATTTTACTTTGTTTTCATTTAGCTATAGTATCATTTGTTCCAAAACAAAGTTATTAATACCTTTAAGAAATAATTGATCTCATTAATTAACTAATTTTTTTCTAATTTCAATAATTGTATTTATTTTATATTACTTTTTATAAAGTTTTATTCTAATTTGAATTATTTTTGTATATGTGGTTTATTTTATGTTTCGTTTGTTTATGTTAATAATAATTGTGCTTCACCCTAAAAAAATTTTAATGCGTAGGGGATCGTTATGTTGTATTTAGTGCTATAGAATTTAGATCACTAAATGGAGTATTATATGCGTCAATACACATGCAATCATTTAGATGCATCTGCGTAAATAATGAAAAAATTTAGATGCATCAGCGTATATAATGAAAAAATTTAGATGCATCAGCGTAAATAATGAAATCATTTAGATGTTTCGTATTGAATATTACGTAATACCTATACACACATAATATCTCTCACAATATTTCAATACAGCCAAATACAAAAAAAAAAATGAGAAAAATGAGAACTACGTAATTCATACACAAATATAATATCACTAAAAGAAAGAGAAAGGAAAAGATAAAAGAAGAAAAATAAACAAAGTATGTAATTAAGCTAGAAAGAACGTGTCGCTCTATTTTACGGTTATGCGATGATTTATTAATATTTTTGAACAAATATATTGCCAACTTTTAGAGATTGTTTCGTACACAAACACAGTTTTGTTAACAAAAACCTTTAGTTTTGTTATATAGTAAAGACCGAAATAAAAAATGCAAATAAAAGCAGTCTTCTTTATTCAACAAAAATTAATTTTATTAATTTGTTTTTAATGCACAGGCTTATGTTATATTATTATATATTTCAATGAAAATTAAAATTAATCGAACAATTGGCAAAATTGAAAGCATTTTTCCCGCTTTGATTTTGCAATTGATTCATAGCACCTGTGTCGAAAACAGTTTTTGTGTTCAGGAATTGGTCATTGCAATTTTCCAATTTATCAACTACTACCGGATCCATTGCCCGCAATGGATTTATTGTATCTATTGTCTCGTCAGCAATGGATTTATTGTATCTATTGTCTCGTCAGCATTGCTAAATTCTGCAATTTGATGCATATAACCCTGGGTGGTTGATGTTACTGTAGATGTTATTAAATCGCCGGTTGTTTTTTTGTAGCGAAGAGAGTCTTCAATGTATCCCTCGGCAACCTGACTTGAGCGCCACCCACCGTGTTTCTTTATTCTTTCGATACTGGCCCCTGAATTGGCCAACATTGACGCAGACGTTCGTCTAAACGAGTGACCTACAAATAAAAAAAAATGTAATTGCTAATATATCCAAGTTGCTACCATAATTTAAACTCACCTGTGTATTTCTGCGAATCCGCTAACTTCAAATATGCAGCAATTTTCTGTGGCATTTTGCTGAACTTATTTTTCCCGATTGGCTGAATTGTGCATTTTCCAGCTCTGTAATTAACAAAAAAACGTCGATCAAGTGTTCTTGGACTTCGTAAACCAGCATATTTATGGACCACATCGAAGAACTTTCCAGTAATCGTGAATGATCGTGGCACTTTTGTTTTTGTTTTTGGAATTTTCACCAGAAACAAATTATTATGGTTTTTAACGTCTGCAACAGCTATTTTAGCTATTTCGTCCGTTCGCAATGCCCCACAGATGCCGAAAATGCAAACAACCTGTAATGAACAAAAAAAAAATTAAGATAACAAACCATACATTCGTACATTAAGATTTGACTTTGTACTCACCTTCACATCTAACCATTCAATATCTGCCGCGTCCGAAATTAATTTATTAAGTTCTGCTTCAGAAAAAACGGTTGCCTTAACAGGCATGTATCCAACAGCGTTGTTTTTCAAGAAAGCAGTCAATTTATGATAGCTGCTAATATCAATTTTGTCATGTAATTTCATCATAGATTTTACCATGGAATAATACGCCCAAATGTTAGTCGGTTTGCACTTTTTAGATAATTCAAAAAAATACGCCAGTAAAACGTCTTCTGAATTAGATTTAGCAAAAATTGATGTTTTCCAATTTAAGAAATCGTCATAAGCTTTTTTGTAATTTATTTTGGATGTTTCTGGGATGATATTGTTTTCTGCAGATTTTACAGCTTGAATAATGCTTTCTGGTTCAAAGTCACTGTCCGATTCCATTGTAGTATAGCGTAATATTAAATTCGCACACAAAACTTTATACTCTACTGCACCAATGCTAATATTAAACTAAAATCCAGGGCTGCCAGATGGAATTAATGAAATTTCCTCAAATTCTTAAGAAATTTCCCCAAAACAGACACTTTTTGAAAAAAATTCCTCAAATTTTTTTTTTTTTATATCTTCGTGTTCTAAAATTTTTTTTTGCCCTAAATTAGAAAAAACAATTTTTTAACTGTTTTACTCACTGCAGTTTTTCCCCAAAAACAGCTTATTTTTGCAAGATTTCCTCAAATTTTTAATATGTTCAGATTTTATGCGGTACTTATAATGTTCTAAATCAAAAAGTTTAGTTCCAACAATGGATTTTGAGTTCAAGGTATGTAGAAGAATGGGGGGGTTGGACATTTGTCCGCGGGACATTTGTCCGCGATTTGTTTTTGTATCGTGGACATAAAAATGACATTTGTACGCGAAGTTTTCCATACAAATTTCATCGCGGACAAATGTCCCGCGGACAAATGTCACGGCGCCAAGAATGGTAATGACATCAATTTCTTAAAATTATTAGGGTAAAAAAAATTGACGAGTCTGAAATTTTAAATATTGTTGATTGCCAACGTTAGCACAATATTTTTGAATTTCTTCAAATTTTCCTCAGAAAAAAATATTTTCCTCAAATTTTACCCCACGTTTTTTTTAACTTTTTTTTTCCCCCCGAGAATAAAAATTTCCTCAGTTTGGGGAAAAAATTCCCCAATCAGGCAGCTCTGGCTGAGAGACATATTTTATTGTGCAACGCACACACAAGCTACACACACACAAGCTACACTAAACAGACGCCGACGCCGAGAAGAAAATGCTCGGCGGAGAATTTTATATTTTTTATCGGCGTGCCAAAAAAATTTCTTATATTTTTTCGGTTATTTAGTTCTTTTTTTCACATTTTTTTTGTTTTGTGGCTTTTTTTTTTATTTATTTTTTATTTTTTTTTTTATTTTTTTTTGTTTGTTTTTTTTTTGCACGCCGATGGCGCTACCCGTCGCTTACTTTTTTTTTTCAACGCTCGTCAGCGCGGACAAAAACACATCGGCGTCGGCGTCTGACACTAAACACACATAAAATAAAATTTGACAACAATACGTTTGTTTTTCTTTTTCGCATATTCAATTTAATTTTTTTTTTTTTCTTTGTAATAATAATAAATTAATAAAAATATTAAAAATTAAAATAAATTTAAAAATATTTAAAAAAATAAAAAATAAGAAATAGTGAAAAGGACAGTCTCCTATTCACTCTTGTGCAGAGCAGACCTGTTTTTTTGCCAATTTTCAAGTATAATAATTAAAAAATAAAACAAAAGCATTAAGATCAAAAATATTATACCTAAAAAAAAAAAAAAAAAAGGGTCTATATACTTTATCTTTTGGAATCTTTAAAAAAAAAAAAAAAAAGAATAAATTAATTTCAAAAGTAAAATAAATAACTTTATGATGTTTGGAACTGGACTTCCTCCGACAGGAGGAATGTTCCATTCACAAAATTTTTCGACAAATCCATCAATCTTTTCTGATCAATCGAAAAAATTGTCTAACCAAAACGAGGGACAAAGGTTTCTAATTATCAAAAGAGTAGATGCAAACAAAGATATGAGCTCGGTCTCACCCTTCTTACTAAAAAAAGTAATTCAAAGTGTGGCTGGTGATGTGGAAAAATGCGTCAAAATTAGAGACGGAACAGTTCTCGTTCAAGTTAAAAACATTAAACAAGCTGAAAAATTAGTTCAAATAACAAGTTTTAATAATAACATTAATGTTGAAATTGAGGAACATAAGTCTCTCAACTTTGCCAGAGGTGTAATTTACAGTTCAGATATACAATACATCACAGATCAAGAGTTTCTGGAAGAAATGAAAGACCAAAAAGTAGTTGAAATTAAAAGATTCAGAAAGAAAATAGGTGATGATGTTAAGGAAACTGGTCTATACTGTCTAAAATTCGCAACTCCAACTTTACCAAATGAAGTATATGTAGGGTATCAGAGATACAATGTTAGGCAATTTGTCCCGTTACCATTAAGATGTTTCAACTGCCTCAGCTTCAACCATGTTTCTGAAAAATGTAAAAAAATAAAAATATGTTCTCAATTGTGGTGAGAATTATCATCTCGAACAAAATGCAAAATGTGAAAAAACTCCCAAATGCGTCAACTGTAAAGAAGAACATAATGCTTTAAATAACAAATGTCCCAAATTTTTAAAAGAAAAAGAAATAAAAACAATTAAAATTAAAGAGAACGTGGACATAAAAGAAGCAATAAGAAGATACAATGCTCGCTTCCCTTTCACAAAAACTTTTGCAACAGTAGCTGGAAATAGTACGAAAACCTGTGGCTGTAAATGTTCTTGCAATGGAAATTATGAAAGGAATCCTGAAGAGCCAACTACCTCAAATAGCGCTAATTTTAAGGTAAATAATATTCCAACACAAAATTTTGTAAAAAATCAAAATAAAATAGAAAATATAAAAATGTCAAATAATAACAACGAAAAAAAATTAACAACACAAAATATTTCTGCCTCAAAAATCTTAGAAAATGGTAATATAATTATAAGCAAAAATATTTCTCAAAAAAAAAAAAATGAACTTAAAAAATTAAATAAAGAAAGAAAAAAAAAAAGAATAGAAAGAATTAATTCAGATGAAAAAAATATGTTCAATTTTAGTGGTAGTAATATCACTAATAGTAGTGAAGATGATGATCTTTTCGACACCAATATTCCACATGGACATAATACAATGGAATTCTGATGGGTTGTATAGTCATCTAGAAGAATTCGATCTACTAATTAAAAAATATAATCCTTTAGCCTGTTGTATACAGGAAACTAAATTCCGATCAAATCATATTCCAAAAAAGAAGAATTATAATATTTACTATAAAAATCTTGATTCAAACTCTGTAGCTCACGGTGGTGTTGCAATATATATTAAAGATTCTGTAAATTCTAATGAAATTGTTTTGAATACAAATCTTCAGGTAGTTGCTGTGAAAATTTTGTATCCAATAAAATTTATACTATGCAATATATATTTAGAAAATAATAGAAATATTAGTGAAAATGAAATTCTGACAATAATTAAACAATTTGATAGTCCTTTCCTAATAGTTGGGGATTTTAACTGTCACAATTATCTATGGGTTCAAAAAAAATCGACAAAAGGGGAAAAATGGTTGAACAGTTAATTCACAATCTAGGACTAAGCATAATGAATAACGGTAGCCCAACCTTTTTTAGTTTTTCCCATAAATCTTATAGTGCTATCGATTTAGCTATTTGTAGCCCGGTAATTCAAAATTATTTCATTGGAAAGTTGAAGAAGATCTTTATAGTAGCGATCACTTTCCCATAATTATAACTGCATATCCTACAAACTGCCCTCCCAAATCTAAAAGTACATGGTCAATAAAAAAAGCAAATTGGGATTATTTTCGGGAAAATATCAAACTAAAAAAATCAGATTATGAAATAACACAAAGTAATATTAATAAATATACAGTAGAAATAACCTCCTCTATTATAAATGCTGCCAAGAAATCGATACCAATAAATAAAGGATCCTCTTTTAAAAAAACCGTTCCTTGGTGGGACCATGATATTAGCATCCTAATTAAAAACAGAAAAAAACTACTAAAAAAATATTAAAATACAATGAAAATTGAGGACTACAAAAAATTTATTCGTGCAAAATATGAAGCTCGAAAGCTTATAAGACAAAAAAAAAAGGAAAGCTGGGAAAATTTCGTATCTTCTATTAACGTTAATACAAGACCAACGGAAGTTTTTAACAAAATAAGATCAATAAATGGCAAAAAATCTAGAAAAGAAATAACTGCTCTAGTCGATAATAATGAAATAATTACTGATAAAAAAGAAATATGTAAAAAATTTTTGAAACAATTTCACAAAATATCTAGTACTAAAAATTATGATGAAAAATTTGTGCAATATAAAAATAAGATTGAAAAATCTCCTTTAAATCTACACTTATCTTCAGCTGAAAATTATAACATACCTTTTTCGCTTAATGAAATGGAAAACTGCCAAAATGAATGTAAAGGAAGCTCACCAGGGCCAGACCAAATTCATTATGATATGTTAAAAAACTTAAATAAATGTGATAGAATAATACTTTTAGATTTATATAATAAAATCTGGGAAAAGGGTATCTTTCCAGATTCATGGAGAAAAGCTACTTTAATCCCAATACTAAAACCAGGGAAAACTTCCACCAATGTTAATAATTACAGGCCAATATCTTTAACAAGTTGTCTGTGTAAACTTTTGGAAAGAATGATATGTAAAAGATTTTCTTGGTTCCTGGAAAAAAATAATATTATATCTGACTATCAATCAGGTTTTCGAAAAAAAAGATCTACTTTAGATAATCTATCTTATTTCGAGAGTGAAATAATGAATGGATTCTCAAAAGGCCAATTTACACTATCTATCTTTTTCGATATCGAAAAAGCCTATGATATGACTTGGAGAAGAGGGGTAATAGAGGAATTAAAAAAAATTGGAATAACAGGGAATTTATTGTTTTTTGTCTATAATTTTTTAAAGGAAAGAAAAATAGAAATTTCTGCTGCAAATGAAATATCGGAAGAGAAAACAATTGAAAACGGAATTTTGCAAGGATCTGTTCTTTCAGTCCTATTATTTTTAGTTCATATTAACAGTGTGGTTAAGGAAATAGCGCCTACAGCAAATTTTACTATTTACGCTGATGATCTTACGGTTTTCATTACTGGTCGGAATCTTAAAATTATGCAAAAAAACATGCAAAATATTCTAAATAAACTAACTATTTGGTCAGAAAAAACTGGATCCCAATTCTCTCAAACTAAAACGGTAGATATGCTCTTTACTAGACGTACAAAAAATTTTTACTATCCCGATCTATATTTCTACGATGAAAAAATTAAATATGTCCAACTACAAAAATTATTAGGTATAACATTCGATACAAAATTAAATTGGAAAGTACACTTAAAAGAAATAAAAGCTAAAGCTCAAAGAAATTTAAATATATTAAAAATTCTCAGTCATTCTTATTGTGGATCAGATTACAAAACCTTACTGAAAATTTTGAATCAAATTATTCTTCCTACTTTGGAGTATGGCAGCTGGATTTATAGTTCAGCTAGCAAAACATTACTTAACTCTCTTGACTCTATTTTATACACAGGTATTAGGATTGCAACAGGAGCACATAGAACTTCTCCTATTACAAGCTTATTAGTAGACAATGGGCAATTATCTCTAGGACTAAGACGACAAAAACAAGCTATGCTTTACGGATTAAAAATTTTGTCGTTTAATAATCATCCTCTCACCAGCCATATTAGAGGCCAAAACACTTATAAAAGCCTAGTAAATGGAAAAGAAAGAATCCAACCTTGTTATGTAAGAATAAAAAAACAAATAGAACATATAATAAAAGATAAAAAAATTGAAACACAACAACATTTACAACATCCTTATTGGTGCGGAAACCCAATAAATATAGACCTTACAGTAACTTCTGGAAAAAAAGAAAACACGCTGCCAAAAATTATTCGAAAAAAATTTTTTGAATTAATAAATACAAAATTTAAAAATTTCGAAAGAATCTTTACTGACGGATCCCTCCATGGAAATCAAACTGGATGTGCCTTCAAATTCAACAAATATAAAAAATTAATTCATCTACCCGAACATACCAGTATATTTTCTGCCGAATTATATGCCATCAGTGCCGCGATCAACTACGTAAATAAAAATTTCTCTCAAAAAAATATATTAATAGTTTCAGATTCACTCAGTGCACTCCTTGCAATTAAAAAACCCATTCCCGTCCCCACATTAGCTCAAAAAATAAAACACAATATATATTTATCCAAAAACTCATTTGCTTTCATATGGGTACCGTCTCATGTAAATATACGTGGCAACGAAGAAGTCGATAAACTGGCAAAAGAATCTATCACTCTACCTATTGATAAAAAATATAATTGTATTTATACAGACTTTCAAAGTGTTGTCAACTTAGAAATAAAAGAAATATTCAAACTAATATGGAGAGCATATGAACGCACGGACAAGTTAAAAGAAATTACAGATAGCATACCCATTTGGAAAAACTTAAATAAACTAAAAAGAAAAGATACAATAATTATTTCAAGATTAAGACATGGACACACAGCATTAACTCATGATCATATTTTTAAAAAAATAACCCCCCCAATTTGTAACTCCAACCAGTTACAAGAAAAACTTACAGTAAAACATATATTTGAAAACTGTTCCTTATATAACAGGCAAAGGATTATATTTAACATAAATAGCATAAAAATTCTTTCTTCTGATAGTAAGAAAAACTATCAAAAAATAATAAGTTTCATAAAAAAGATTGGAATATATAACAAAATTTAAAAAATATAATTTAAATATGCAAGAGGCAAAAAAAAAAAAAAAAATTAAAAATAAAACCGACATTTTTTCCAATTTGTATAATATATATAATAAATATAAATGTCAAATCTCAAATATTAAGTTAAAAAAAAATAAATAAATAAATAAATGAAATAAAATAAGAATAAAGCGAAAAATATGTTCCAAAAAAAAAAAAAAAAACACACGAAGCAGTCATAGGAACTGCCGAAAGAAGTTTATACTTAAAGCTTTAAACTATGAAATAACAATGACTACAAATAATGGACTGCTTTTGGACTGCTGGACTGATTTTTATTTTAATTTACATTTTGTACTGAGCAGCCCATCATTTATAGCCACTGTTATTTCATAGTTTAAAGCTTTAAGTATAAACTTCTTTCGGCAGTTCCTATGACTGCTTCGTGTGTTTTTTTTTATATTTTGAGCCAGGACGACTCTAAAAGTAGCTAACTACCCAAAACTTTTGGGCAGGTAATCTTTATTTCACCGGCGCTACCTATTTAAAAAACATTTTTTTTTGCATATTTTAAGCAGGGAAGACCCTAACCATAGCTCCCTCTCCAAAATTTTTGGTCAGGTAATTCCACCCTCACTTCCGCCCTCACTTCCGCCCTCACTTCTGCCCTAACTACCAACCTGATTCCGCCCTACCAACCTGATTTCCGCCCTCACTACCACCCTCGCTTCCGCCCTCACTTCCGCACTCACTTCCGCCCTCACTTCCGCCCTCACTTCCGCCCTCACTTCCGCCCTCACTTCCGCCCTCACTTCCGCCCTCACTTCCGCCCTCACTTCCGCCCTCACTTCCGCCCACACTTCCGCCCTCACTTCCGCCCTCACTTCCGCCATCACTTCCGCTCTCACTTCCGCCCTCACTTCCGCCCTTACTTCCGCCCTCACTTCCGCCCTCACTTCCGCCCTCACTTCCGCCTTCACCTCCGCCCTCACTTCCGCCCTCACTTCCACCCTCACTTCCGCCCTCACTTCCGCCCTCACTTCCGCCCTCACTTCCGACCTCACTTCCGCCCTCACTTCCGCCCTCACTTCCACCCTCACTTCCACCTTAATTCCGCCCTCACTTCCGCACTCACTTCTGCCCGCACTTCCGCCCTCACTTCCACTCTCACTTCCGCCCTCACTTCTGCACTCACTTCCGCCCTCACTTCCGCCCTCACTTCCGACCTCACTTCCGCCCTCACTTCCGCCCTCACTTCCGCCCTCACTTCCGCCCTCACTTCCAACCTCACTTCCGCCCTCACTTCCGTCCTCACTTCTGCCCTAACTACCAACCTCTCTTCCGCCCTCACTTCCGTCCTGATTTCCACCCTGATTTCCGCCCTCACTACCACCCTCGCTTCCGCCCTCACTTCCTCTCTCACTTCCGCCCTCACTTCCGCCCTCACTTCCGCCCTCACTTCCGCCTCACTTCCGCCCTCACTTCCGCCCTCACTTCCGCCCTCACTTCCGCCCTCACTTCCACCCTCACTTCCGCCCTCACTTCCGCCCTCACTTCCGCCCGCACTTCCACCCTCACTTCCTCCCTCACTTCCGCCCTCACTTCCGCCCTAACTTCCGCCCTTACTTCCGCCCTAACTTCCGCCCTAACTTCTGTCCTCCGTTCCGCCCTCCCTTCCGCCCGCCCTTCCGTCCTCACTTCCAACCTCACTTCCGCCCTCACTTCCGTCCTCACTTCCGTCCTCACTTCCGTCCTCACTTCCGCCCTCACTTCCGCCCTCACTTCCGCCCTCACTTCCGCCCTCACTTCCGCCCTCACTTCCGCCCTCACTTCCGCCCTCACTTCCGCCCTCACTTCTGCCCTCATTTCCGCCCTCACTTCCGCCCTCACTTCTGCCCTCACTTCTGCCCTCACTTCCGCCCTCACTTCCGCCCTCACTTCCGCCCTCACTTCCGCCCTCACTTCCGCCCTCACTTCCGCCCTCACTTCCGACCTCACTTCCGCCCTCACTTCCGCCCTCACTTCCGCCCTCACTTCCGCCCTCACTTCCGCCCTCACTTCCGCCCTCACTTCCGCCCTCACTTCTGCCCTCATTTCTGCCCTCACTTACGCCCTCACTTACGCCCTCACTTCCGCCCTCACTTCCGCCCTCACTTCCGCCCGCACTTCCGCCCTTACTTCCTCCCTCACTTCTGCCCTCACTTCCGCCCTCACTTCCGCCCTCACTTCCGCCCTCACTTCCGCCCTCACTTCCGCCCTCACTTCCGCCCTCACTTCCACCCTCACTTCCTCCCTCACTTCCGCCCTCACTTCCGCCCTAACTTCCGCCCTCACTTCCGCCCTAACTTCCGCCCTAACTTCCGCCCTAACTTCTGTACTCCGTTCCGCCCTCCCTTCCGACCACTCTTCAGCCCTTACTGCCGCCCTCTCTTCAGCCCTTACTGCCGCCTTCACTTCCTTCCTTTTTTTTGGGCAGGTAATCTTTATTTCTCACCCGAGCTACCTATTTAAAAAAAAAAAATTATTTTGGTATATTTTGAGGCGGGAAGACTCTAACTGTAGCTCCGTATCCAAAATTTTTGGTCAGGTAATCTAATTATTTGATCGGAGGAAAAAATTTTTTTTAACATATTTTGAGCCGGCACGACCTAACCGTAGGTCACTGCCCAAAAAATTTTCGGCAGGTAATCTTTATTTCACCGGACCTACCTATTTTGAAAAATAAATTTTAGTTGTTAGATAATTTGTAAACGAAAGATTTTTAAAAAATAATTTGAATTTAAATTTTCCGTGCTAAATTATTTTGTTTTTATAAATGACAAATGATTATTGAACTACCTAATTTGAAAAAAAATTTAAATTTTAAAAAATTTGTAAACGAAAGATTTTTAAAAATAATTTGAATTTAAATTTTTCGCGCCAAATTATTTTGTTTTTATAAATAACAAATGATTATTGAGTTGACTCATTTTTTTTGAGTATTCAAACGGTACAGCATGTCGTTTTTTTTTTTAACTCAAATTCGAATGAGTAAAAAAATTTTTACCCCCTACAGAATTACTCATTTATATCATACACCGCGTTAAAAGAAGTATAAACTTCAAAAAATTTGTTACATAAAAACTGGAAAGAAAATTTAATTTTAATTTGTTATTTTTTTTTCTCACTAAACAAGGAGTATTATTATATTGTTAAAAAATTAATAGAACTTAATTATGTAATCAAACTTTGTAAAAAATAATGATAAATATTATATAAGAATAAGTAAATGAATTTACTAAAACGATTTCAGAGCCCAAATAACCATTATATTGAGTTCGTGGCTCTTACAAATATTAAATAAAAAAAAAAAAAAGTGAAAAGGAAAATTAAAAGTTTTAAATAAATAAATAATTTCCATAAAAAAAAAGGAAAAAAAAAAAACAAAGTAAGGCCCAGACAGAAAAAAATAAGAAATTTTAAATATGCTCATTCGAATTTTTGACATTTTTGAACTCATTTTTATTTGGATTTTTAATTAAATAAGAAAATATTTTATTTTATTATTCTAAATATTTTAATAACAAGTCTCGACAAATAAGTATAAATAAATTATTTCAAAAAAATAAATATTCATATTTAATAAATTTTTATTTAAAAAGTAAAATTAACACATACCAAAAAAAAATAGCTTCGACGAAAAACCAAGAAAAAAATAAAAATCAATAATAATTATTGGGCTGAATAACATAAGAATTATTTGAAATTGGAAATTAAAATTTGTTCTGTTCTTCTTTGGACAGTCACAACAAAAATAAATATTTGACTCAATTTAAAGAGTTCAAGTATATTAACCAGAGACATTCTACTCAACCTCAGACACCGATGGGTAAAAATTTAAACAAATTAACAACACTTGAAGATACACAAGGTAGGTGCGATAACTAAATGTGAATTTTGAAAACAGAACAAAAAAAAAAATTATCTAGACTGTCGTAGCGCTTATTGTACTTCTAATACTTTTCATAGTTAACCATACAAAAACCTCATAAAATTTTTTAGTTATCCAAAAACAATTTTTTATTTAAATCCGAAAATAAAACAAAGTTCGAACAAATTTGAAGAGTTCATGGTATTATATTTATATCGGTTTTATTTCGTTTATATTTTTGATCAATTTCCTGTTTTACAGTACACAAAACTATAACCCAAAAGCAATATAGAAAAATTTTAAATAGCAACGGCCTAAATGAATTTAATAAATAAATTTAATAAAAAATGAAATAAATAAATTATATAAATAAATTAAATTAACAAATTAAATAAATAAATTAAATAAATAAATAAATTATTTAATTTATTTATATAATTTATTTATTTAATTTTTTATTTTATTTATTTATTTAATTCATTTAGGCCGTTGCTATTTAAAATTTTTCTATATTGCTTTTGGGTTATAGTTTTGTGAAATGTATTTTTTTTTTTTACAGTTCACAAAACTATAACCCAAAAGCAATATAGAAAAATTTTAAATAGCAACGGCCTAAACGAATTTAATAAATAAATTTAATAAAAAATGAAATAAATAAATTATATAAATAAATTAAATTAACAAATTAAATAAATAAATTAAATAAATAAATAAATTATTTAATTTATTTATATAATTTATTTATTTAATTTTTTATTTTATTTATTTATTTAATTCATTTAGGCCGTTGCTATTTAAAATTTTTCTATATTGCTTTTGGGTTATAGTTTTGTGAAATGTAAAACAGGAAAATGATCAAAAAATAATGTTCTAGAAAAACACGGGCTTTTCAATTACCTTTCGTTTCGTACCATGGATTCAG
Source organism: Hybos culiciformis (assembly GCA_964007475.1). Classification (NCBI taxonomy): domain Eukaryota; kingdom Metazoa; phylum Arthropoda; class Insecta; order Diptera; family Hybotidae; genus Hybos; species Hybos culiciformis. The sequence continues at coordinate 56,299,741 of OZ023274.1, read as the reverse complement.
CCCTATCTTCTACACTGTAAAAAATTCTAGAACAAAAACAGGAAATTTAAAAGTTTTTGTTCTAGAATTTTTCTCAGTGTAGGATTTAGACATATACAATGTTCTAGAAAAACACGGGCTTTTCAATTACCTTTCTTTTTGTACTATGACTTCCGCCCTATCTTCTACACTGTGAAAAATTCTAGAACAAAAACAGGAAATTTAAAAGTTTTTGTTCTACAATTTTTTTCAGTGTCGGATCTAGACATATATAATGTTCCAGAAAAACACGGGCTTTTCAATTACCTTTCGTTTCGTACCATGAGTTCAGCCCTATCTTCTACACTGTAAAAAATTCTAGAACAAAAACAGGAAATTTAAAAGTTTTTGTTCTAGAATTTTTCTCAGTGTAGGATTTAGACATATACAATGTTCTAGAAAAACACGGGCTTTTCAATTACCTTTCTTTTTGTACTATGATTTCCGCCCTATCTTCTACACTGTGAAAAATTCTAGAACAAAAACAGGAAATTTAAAAGTTTTTGTTCTACAATTGTTTTCAGTGTAGGATCTAGACATATATAATGTTCTAGAAAAACACGGGCTTTTCAATTACCTTTCGTTTCGTACCATGGATTCAGCCCTATCTTCTACACTGTAAAAAATTCTAGAACAAAAACAGGAAATTTAAAAGTTTTTGTTCTAGATTTTTTCTCAGTGTAGGATTTAGACATATACAATGTTCTAGAAAAACACGGGCTTTTCAATTACCTTTCTTTTTGTACTATGACTTCCGCCCTATCTTCTACACTGTGAAAAATTCTAGAACAAAAACAGGAAATTTAAAAGTTTTTGTTCTAGAATTTTTCTCAGTGTAGGATTTAGACATATACAATGTTCTAGAAAAACACGGGCTTTTCAATTACCTTTCTTTTTGTACTATGACTTCCGCCCTATCTTCTACACTGTGAAAAATTCTAGAACAAAAACAGGAAATTTAAAAGTTTTTGTTCTACAATTTTTTTCAGTGTAGGATCTAGACATATATAATGTTCTAGAAAAACACGGGCTTTTCAATTACCTTTCGTTTCGTACCATGGATTCAGCCCTATCTTCTACACTGTAAAAAATTCTAGAACAAAAACAGGAAATTTAAAAGTTTTTGTTCTAGAATTTTTCTCAGTGTAGGATTTAGACATATACAATGTTCTAGAAAAACACGGGCTTTTCAATTACCTTTCTTTTTGTACTATGACTTCCGCCCTATCTTCTACACTGTGAAAAATTCTAGAACAAAAACAGGAAATTTAAAAGTTTTTGTTCTACAATTTTTTTCAGTGTAGGATCTAGACATATATAATGTTCTAGAAAAACACGGGCTTTTCAATTACCTTTCGTTTCGTACCATGGATTCAGCCCTATCTTCTACACTGTAAAAAATTCTAGAACAAAAACAGGAAATTTAAAAGTTTTTGTTTTAGAATTTTTCTCAGTGTAGGATTTAGACATATACAATGTTCTAGAAAAACACGGGCTTTTCAATTACCTTTCTTTTTGTACTATGACTTCCGCCCTATCTTCTACACTGTGAAAAATTCTAGAACAAAAACAGGAAATTTAAAAGTTTTTGTTCTACAATTTTTTTCAGTGTAGGATCTAGACATTTATAATGTTCTAGAAAAACACGGGCTTTTCAATTACCTTTCGTTTCGTACCATGGATTCAGCCCTATCTTCTACACTGTGAAAAATTCTAGAACAAAAACAGGAAATTTAAAAGTTTTTGTTCTACAATTTTTTTCAGTGTCGGATCTAGACATATATAATGTTCCAGAAAAACACGGGCTTTTCAATTACCTTTCGTTTCGTACCATGAGTTCAGCCCTATCTTCTACACTGTAAAAAATTCTAGAACAAAAACAGGAAATTTAAAAGTTTTTGTTCTAGAATTTTTCTCAGTGTAGGATTTAGACATATACAATGTTCAAGAAAAACACGGGCTTTTCAATTACCTTTCTTTTCGTACTATGGATTTAGCCTTATCTTCTACACTGTAAAAAATTCTAGAACAAAAACAGGAAATTTAAAAGTTTTTGTTCTACGATTTTTCTCACTGTAGGATTTAGACATATACAATGTTTTAGAAAAACAGGGGCTTTTCAATTACTTTTCGTTTCGTACCATGGATTCAGCTCTATCTTCTACACTGTAAAAAATTCTAGAACAAAAACAGGAAATTTAAAAGTTTTTGTTCTAGAATTTTTCTCAGTGTAGGATTTAGACATATATAATGTTCTAAAAAAACACGGGCTTTTCAATTACCTTTCTTTTCGTACTATGGATTCAGCCCTATCTTCGACACTGTAAAAAATTCTAGAACAAAAACAGGAAATTTAAAAGTTTTTGCTCTACGATTTTTCTCAGTGTAGGATTTAGACATATACAATGTTTTAGAAAAACACGGGCTTTTCAATTACCTTTCTTTTTGTACTATGACTTCCGCTGAGAGCAGGGCTGCCAGATGGAATTAATGAAATTTCCTCAAATTCTTAAGAAATTTCCCCAAAACAGACACTTTTTGAAAAAAATTCCTCAAATTTTTTTTTTTTTATATCTTCGTGTTCTAAAATTTTTTTTTGCCCTAAATTAGAAAAAACAATTTTTTAACTGTTTTACTCACTGCAGTTTTTCCCCAAAAACAGCTTATTTTTGCAAGATTTCCTCAAATTTTTAATATGTTCAGATTTTATGCGGTACTTATAATGTTCTAAATCAAAAAGTTTAGTTCCAACAATGGATTTTGAGTTCAAGGTACGTAGAAGAATGGGGGGGTTGGACATTTGTCCGCGGGACATTTGTCCGCGATTTGTTTTTGTAACGTGGACATAAAAATGACATTTGTCCGCGAAGTTTTCCATACAAATTTCATCGCGGACAAATGTCCCGCGGACAAATGTCACGGCGCCAAGAATGGTAATGACATCAATTTCTTAAAATTATTAGGGTAAAAAAAATTGACGAGTCTGAAATTTTAAATATTGTTGATTGCCAACGTTAGCACAATATTTTTGAATTTCTTCAAATTTTCCTCAGAAAAAAATATTTTCCTCAAATTTTTCCCCACGTTTTTTTTTAACTTTTTTTTTCCCCCCGAGAATAAAAATTTCCTCAGTTTGGGGAAAAAATTCCCCAATCTGGCAGCCCTGCTAAAATCTCGTAATTAAATTTGATTTTACGATTATCCGATGATTTATTATTATTTTTGCACAAATACATTGTCAATTTTGTTTATCACTTTTGTTTATTTTGAGAGAAATTAAAATAAAATTTAAATAAAGAAGCAGAGCGCGAAGTCGCTGACCTCAGTCGGTCAAACACAACCGTCGCCGAAGAAATTGGCAAAAAATTAATTGGTCGCCGTCGATCCAAAAAATCAGCTACAATCGGCTGTGAAATTTTTTATATTTTTGATTTTTTTTCAATAATTTTTATAAATTTTTTAGTATGGAGCCGATTTGAGTCGCTCCAGTCGCGGTCGTTGGTAATTTTCTTTTAGCAGTGAGTGGTCGGTAAAAGTCGACTTGGAGCTTTGTAAAGAAGAAGATAAAAGAAGAAAAATAAACAAAGTAACGGGAACATAATTTATTTTTTTTTCAAGCAATATTTCTTACCCCTTCTACCTCTTCTTCAATAACTTCGTATTTGAATATAAAAAAACGGTACTTTTTTCTCTTTTGTATTTTCTTCTTTATATTTTCTTCTCAAAAGAGAAGGGAATTTTTATGTTTTATTTTGTCTTGTTCTTTATACCTTGTCTCCACTTCAGGTTCAAAGTAGTGTTAAACTTGTTTAAAACTACAAGCGTATACACTACAAATTCTGTTTACTTTGACATGACGAAAAAATAAAAAATTATTTGTAAACTTTTAATATTGAAGTAAACAAAATAATATTTTAATAACAAAACATTTAATTTAAAATAAATTTTTCCAATTCATAATTTTTAAATAAAAAAATAAAAATAAAAATGAATAGTCACAAAAAATTTTACTCATAAAATATTTCAAATTTTTCAAATATTTTAACTATATTTTGCTTTCAAATAATAAATTATATTTTGCTTTAAAATATTTTTATTTACATATTTTTGACAACCGGTTGATTTTTTCCAATTTTTGATCCATCCAACAAAAAGTGTGCCATATTGAGTGAAAATTTCTTAAAAAATTGTGAATTTGTATGGTTGGCACCCCTAAATTTTAGTAGTTTTGGGCAAAACTTACAAACAACTTCAAATTTTTATATGGACAAAACTACTTTAAACGAAGAACGAAACTTCTTTCCTGTGTAAAACACGTTTCACACTGAAGTGGAGACAGCACTTTATTTCTTATTATAAATTATCTCTATATTCTCTCTTTGCAACTACCTCTCCCCTACGCATTAAAGCAATACATAAGATATGTTAACAAAATTTGATATAACAACTCGTTGTCTATACACACAAACACATAAGACACTTGTCAATATTATATCACTCGACCGGGGTCCCGAAATAATTTATACGGACATAATTTATACGAAAAAACGACATTATTCCTACCATACAAATGAATTATGTCGCTTTCAGGCACGTCATAATTTATATATGAATAAAGTCGTTTTTTTTCGTATAAATAGTGTCGCTTTTAAAATGACATTATTTATCATATGAATAAAGTCTTTTTTTTTTCGTATAAATAATGTCGCCTCTAAACGACATTATTTCTACATGAATAAAGTCGTTTTTTGATCGTATGAATAATGTCATTTTTAAAACGACACTATTTATCGTATGTGAGTAAAAACGAATGTTGGCCGTACAAAATGTAGGTCAACTGACATAACCGCGAATATTGTGTTCTAAGCAAAAGGGGAAGGGGGGCAGCAGGGCGGCGCGTGGGCGGTTGGTCAGTGGGATTTGCGGCGCCAACCGCCCACCCGCCGCCCTGCTGCCCTCCCCCTTCCCCTTTTGCTAACCTCACAAAATTTTATCGGAGATACTGTGAGGTATACACGGGAAGGGGGGAAGCAGGACGGCGGGCGGGCGGTTGGTCAGTGGGATTTGCGGCTGGCGCCCTCTTTCCCCGTGTGTCTAGCTCCCAACTATTTTTTTTTTACTCACATACGATAGCGTCGTCTTAAAAATGACATTATTCATACGATAAAAAAACGACATTGTTCATACGATAAATAATGTCGTTTTAAAAGCGACAATATTTATACAAAAAAAAACGGCATTATTTATCGTATGAATAATGTCGTTTTTTTTTTGTATAAATAATGTCGCTTTCAAACGACATTATTTATCGTATGAACAATGTCGTTTTTCTCGTATAAATTATGTCCGTATAAATTATTTCGTACTGCCCACTCGACCTTCGGTCTCGTGATATAATTTTGACTAGTGTCTATGTGTTTGTGTGTATAGACACATCGTAATTAATAACAAATTTAGTTAACATATATTATAATCTACTATAAGAATTTCAAATTTTGAATTTCAAATTGCTAATGTGTTTTGTTGTGTAAAATTCAAATTTTTTTTTGTTGTTGTGAATCTCAAATACACGCTCTGGCTGAGACGTGTATTTGAAATTCACACAACAAAAAAAATTTTTGAATTTCAAGTTCTGTCATTCTAATTGATTTTCCTTGTACAATAATTTTTTGTTCATAATTTTTGCCCCGATGTAATAAAATCCTCTAAAGAAAATCCTACTCTGGCAGCTTTGTCATTAATATTTTAAATTTATGAAAAAAAGTGAAAAAAAGTAATGTATTTTGTTAGTGTGATTTAATGTCGTGCGAAACTTTTTTTTGACATTAAATCACACTAACAAAATACATTACGAATTTGAAATTCAGAATTTGAAATTCTTAAATTTTTTTAAGGGTGAAGCACAAATATAATTTATAAATTTATTATTTTTTCTATTTTTCTATCTACATTTTTTCTTTTTTCATATTTCGTAAAAATTCCCAGATGTGATAGAACGAGCTTCGGAGATTCGTTTTCAATTCGCACCTCGCGAATGTGGAGTGCTCTCCCATTAAAGTTGTTTCCGACAGCTGGAGGACGCTTGATTTAGGACTTGCGCCGCTTTAAGAAAAGTGTAAATGATTACCTACTAACTGTCCCACTGTTTAATCCTGTCTAAACTTCCTGTCCTCACTACGAAATCTATACTTCTTATAGTATAAAAGGTATCCCACCTAGCGATTTGGTAACTTTAATAAAAAAAAAAAAAAAAAATATTAAGAAGAATAAAATAATTTTTATAGAATTTAGAAAAATGTTTAAATGAAAAAAATAATTCATATTAAAAAGAAATAATTAAAAATAAAAAAATTTTTATTGAATTTAAAAAAATATAGTAAAAAAATAATATATTTATAGTAAATAAAATTTTATTTTGTAATATTAAAGAATTGTTAAAATTAAAATCAATTAAATTAAATGTTATTGTATTTGAAAATTAAGTTTTTGAAATTTTATACATAATTTTTATTGAAAAATAATTTCATTACTGCAATAAAAAGAAAAATAATTAAATTTTTTTTTATAAGAAAATTTTGAAAAATTAAAATAAATATTTTTTGAGAAATAATTTTTTATCGCGAGAAATAATTTTTTAATAATTAAAATAAATTTTGTAAAATTGGAGTAAACTTAAATATAAAATATAAATAAAAAAACCATCGAAAATTTTAAAGTGTAATAAAATTTTATTTTAATTTTAATTGGGATAAGATACAAAAAATTCTCTTAATAAAAAAATATATTTTTAGCATTTTATAAAAAAAACTTTTTAATTTTTTCAATACCCATATTTTAGTAACGATATCTTATTAAATTTGAAGAAATTTAAATTTTTTTATACAAAACAAACATTATTTACAAAAAAAAAAAAAACGAAAAAGAAACGAGTAGACCAAAATAAGGAAAACCTAAAGCATATATTAATAAATCTTCTAAACATTAATGTCTAGAAAAAATTTTTTTTTTCGTAATTTTAAATTCAAATTGAGAAAAAATGAGTAGAAATAACGATATCCTTAAGCCATCTAGCCTTAATATAAATGAAAATTCAAACGAAGGAACTACATCTCAAACCCCTCCTCCAAATAATTTCACTCTAGATGATTTAAGAAAACTTATTTCAGAAATGATATCTACAGAAACGACCAAAATTATTCAAGTCGTAATGCAAGATAACGAACTGCGATTTTAAGGCCCCCAAATTAAACTCCAAAATCCCCCCCAAATTCAACCCCAACCCCAACCTCGTAATAATATAGTACACGTTGAGGGAAATGGTCAAAATCTTGACGAATTAGACAAAATCCCAGATATAGTCAAAAGTTTACGAGAAATTTCTGGTCAGTCCGGTCAATTTTCTTCATGGAAAAAAAGTGTAGACAGGATTTTAACCACTTACGAACCACTTCAAGGATCTGCAAAATATTTCGGTATTTTAAACACAGTTCGTAATAAAATAACAGGAGAAGCAGACACTGTGTTAGAATCTTATAACACTCCACTAAATTGGAGACTTATTTCTCAATGCCTTACTTCTCATTACGCCGAAAAGAGATCTTGGTACATTAGAATATCAAATGACATGCTTGTTCAAAAAAACGAAACAATTCAAGAATTCTATCAAGCTGTTTATTACCACTTATCTCTAATCTTGAACAAATGAGTCAAGAATCTCTTAATGTTATAACGAAATCTTATCGCGATAAAGCCTTAGATACATTTATTCGAGGACTTAAGGGAGACCTGCCACGACTATTGAGTATGAAAGAACCTGTTGATTTACCCCAGGCATTACGTCTGTCTGAAACTTCAAAATATTGATTACAGAATACAACATAGTCACAGTAGTGTTAAGCTCACTCAATACCAAAAACCTCCACCGATTCCTATAAGACGACCTTACCAAGTCCAACTACAAATTACCAAATCTGGATTCCATCCTGAACTTTTGAATAATCCCTAAAGATTTACTAAACCATTTTTTTTAAAACCATTTCAACCAAATTTTTCAAAACCAAATTTTTCAACACCAAATTTTTCAACACCACCTTCTTTTCCCAAACCATATCAACAAAATTTTTTACCACAACACCCTAAAAATTATAATTCACTTCCTCCAAAACCACTCCCAAGGCCAGAGCCCATGGACATTGATCATTCTTTACATTCAAGACAAATTAATTATAAAAATCGTCCACAACGTAACCAATTTCAATACAAAAAATTTTCACCAGCACAGGGAAGTTTCCTAAATAATAATCAAAAAGTTTTCCATACTGAACCGCAAGTTGAGGAATCACATGAAATTGAAAAATACGAAAAGGAACTCGAAAATCAGGACGAAAACTTCGATCAATCTTTAGAAAATTATACAGAGGTCCAAGATGAAAATTCTGCAAAACTTGAAAATACTGATGAGTTCTATTTTTTAGACTTGTGAGCTCTTCGCTACCTTATATTGAACACAAAGCGAAGAGCGGCTTAATTTTAAAATTTTTGTAGATGCAGGGTCAAATAAAAATTATATTCAACCAAAATATATTAAAAATCCTATCGAAAACGAAAAAAATTGTATGCACATTCTGTAGGAGGAAATACTAAAATTTCTCATCATGCTTTTATCAATTTATTCGGCTTAAATACCCCTAAATTGAAATTTTTTATTTTACCTAATCTCACTTCTTTTGATGGTATTATTGGCAACGACAGTCTTAAAAAACTTGATGCTGTTATTCATACTAATAAGAACTATATGATCCTTAATTCTAAAATTAAAATTCCTCTCAAACAACAATTAACTCAGTCTGTAAATGAAGTTGATATCAGAACTTCTCATCTAAATTCACAACAAAAGGAAATTCTTTTGAAAAAAATTAAATATTGCCCCAATTTATTTACCGATCCCGGCGAAAAATTAACTTATACGACAACTGTTAAAGGAGAAATTAGGACTACTTCTCAAGATCCCATTTACTCAAAATCTTACCCTTACCCGATGTGCCTTAAAAATGAAGTTGAAGAACAACTGAAAACCCTTCTAAATGACGGGATAATTCGACCTTCTAAGTCCCCCTTCAATTCACCCGTCTGGATTGTACCAAAAAAAGCTGACGCTTCAGGAACGAAGAAATATCGTATGGTCATCGACTATAGAAAATTAAATACAGTCACTATTCCTGACAGATACCCTATTCCCGAAATAAACGAAGTTCTCTCCAATTTAGGAGAAAACAGATATTTTTCTATCCTTGGCTTGAAAAGTGGCTTTCATCAGATTCCATTGAAGGAATCCGACATAGAAAAGACAGCTTTCTCAGTAAATAACGGGAAATACGAGTTTACTCGCTTACCTTTCGGTCTCAAGAATACTCCTTCAATTTTTCAACGAGCTTTGGACGACATTCTGAGAGATCATATCGGTAGAGTCTGTTACGTTTACATTGACGACATAATAATTCTTGGTAAAAATGAACAAGATCATTTTAACAACCTAGAAACTATTTTGAAGCCGCAGCCCTTGAAGCCCTTGAAGCCGCAAATATGAAAATACAACTCGATAAGTGCGAATTCTTAAAAACGGAAGACGAATTCTTAGGTTTTCTTGTTTCTACCAAGGGCATTAAAACAAATCCCAAAAAAGTCGAAGCTATTTCAGCTTTTCCAATTCCCAAAACCCTTAGAGATTTAAGATCCTTTATTGGAATGTCAGGATATTATAGAAGTTTTATCCAAGATTATGCGAAGTTAGTAAAGCCACTAACTTCTCTTTTAAGAGAGGAAGATGGACGAGTGTCCAAAAATATTTCAAAAAATAAAAAAATAGAATTAGACCAAGAAGCAATAGAAGCTTTCAATAACATAAAACATTTCTCAAGAGGTCATGCTTTCATACCCCGACTTTAAACAAGACTTCGAATTAACTACGGACGCTTCGAACTTCGCAATCGGCGCAGTTATAAATAAAAGACCTATAATGTTTTTATCAAGAACTCTTAGCAAGACAGAAGAAAATTATGCTACAAATGAGAAAGAAATACTTGCCATTATTTGGGCTTTAAATTCACTTCGAAATTTCCTTTACGGATCCAAAAAATTAAAAATATTAACTGACCATCAACCTTTAACTTACGCCTTAAGTAATAAAAACTCAAATAGTAAAATGAGAAGATGGAAAGCTATCTTAGAAGAATATAATTATGAACTTTCCTATAAACCTGGCAAAACCAATGTTGTAGCTGATGCATTGTCTAGAATGCCACCCATACTAAATTCTATGACTGTTACACAACATAGTGACGACAGCTCTTCACACAATTTAATTCCTTCTGTAGAAAGTCCAATAAATGTTTTTAAAAACCAATTAATTTTAAAAATTTAAACTTCAAGTAGTTACAAATTTTCAAATCCTTTTCCTTCTCATAACAGACATCTTATAGTAAGACCCAGTTTTTCCGAAGACGAATTAATAAAAATTTTTAAAAATTATCTAAACCTAATGTTATAAATGGCCTCTCTACCGAAGAAAAAATTATGGCTAAGATTCAAAAAATTTATCGCTTACACTTTGGTAACTACAAAATCAGATTCACTCAGAAAATAGTACACGATATTACTGACGATATTGAACAAGACGATATCTCACAACACACCATCGAGCCCACCGACACGCTGAGGAAAACAAATTACAAATTTTAGAAAAATATTATTTTCCAAAAATGAGCAAAAAAATTAAACATTTTATTAAATTATGTAAGATATGCAAAGAACACAAATACGACAGACATCCAAATAACCAAGCTCTCAAGACTACTCCAATCCCTGAATATCCCGGCCACATAATTCATATAGACATTTTTTCAACCGAACGCAAACTTGTCTTAACCGCAATAGATATATTTACTAAATTTGTCCAAGCTAAAATTATTAAATCTCGAGCTATAGCGGATGTCAGGAACCCTCTCAGGGAATTACTATTTGCACTTGTGTGCCAAATTCAGTTGTTATGGACAACGAACCTTCTCTAAGTTCTGCTAGTATAACATCCATGCTAGAAGATGAAATGTGAATCACGGTTTATAACACTCCCTCATATAAAAGTGAAATTAACGGCCAAATAGAAAGATTTCACTCTACGTTATCCGAAATAATGAGATGCTTAAATACTGATGGTATGTCTCGAAATTTCGATGAACTCCTCGAGCGATCCATTAATGAATACAATTACTCTATTCATTCGGTTACTGGAAAAAAACCCGTCGAATTATTTTATGGAAGATTTCCAAGAGTAAAACTTAAAGATATAGAAAAAATACGCTCCGAAAATATTAAGAAACTTGTGGAAAAACAAACTAAAAACCTTCAATTTCATAATAAAAGAAGAAAACCAATTAAACAATACGAAAAAGGCCAAATAATCTACGTTAAAACTAATAAAAGACTAGGTTCAAAATTAACATCGCGCTTTAAAAAGGAAATTGTAAAAGAAAATAAAGATACCCTTTTCATAACCGAGTCAGGCCGAACAATTCACAAGAGCCATATAAAAAACTAATACTGTTTAATGTTTCAAGTTGTTTCTTCATTCCACCACGGGTGATGCCGAAATTTTGGACTATTCTAACTCCCAAATTATCGCTATTCATGAGGGTATTGCGAAAATAAAAGACTGAAACTTCAAACTTATTCACATTGTAGAGTTAAACAATTATTTCGAATTCTTTAAAGAACTTCAATTGGCTCAAATGAATATTAGTAAGGAAAATTCACTTTACCCCTATCTCAATTATGAAACAATCCAAATACGAGACCTATTACAGAACCTAAAACCACACAACATTAAGAAGAGATCCCTCGATATCATAGGTACCACTTGGAAATGGATTGCTGGAAATCCTGATCACGAAGATTTCCAAATAATCACAAATAAAATCAATAAAGCTCTGCAAAATAATAATAAACAGGTTATCATAAATCAACTTTATAATGATAGAATTAATAATATTACGAAAATAACAAATTACATTTCTAATGCATTAAAACAATCAAATTATGCTGACAATGAATTAATCCACCATCTTCAATATAAAATCAAAATTGTAAAAGAAGAACAAACTAATATTGTCTACGCAATTCATTGGGCGAAATTGAGAATGGTTAATTCAATGTTGCTATCTCAATCCGAATTAAAATTAGCTACACAAACTTTAGAATCCGAAAATTTGCCGTTTGACACGCCTGAAGAAGCTTTAGACTTTAATGAAATAAAAATTTCTACAAATAATGTTTGTTTACTTTACATCATAAATATTCCTCTCACTACTAATGAAACTTATAATAAATTGTCATTATACCCAATTAAAAACAATAATATAATTCCAGAGTTAACTTTTAATAATATTTTCAAAAATAATAAAAATATTTTTGGTATCAAAAAAACTTCATGTAAAACGATCAATAAAATAACCATTTGTAATATAAACAACTTAAGTAATATAAAAAATTCTACTTGCATCCCCAATCTTCTGAAAAGCTTAGAATCTACCTGTAATAAAATAAATTCGCATCATATTTCAACGGTGAGCGAAATATCAGAAGGAATTTTGCTACTGAATCAATTCAATGGTAATAAGTCTTATTTTCTTAACGGAACGTTTCTTATTAAATTTCATAATTCAACTGTAAAAATTGATAACAAATCATTTATTTCGAAAGAAATATCTTCTTTCAATCCACTTCCTGCAATATTACAACCCGCTTCATTTAAAAAAGATTTCCATGAAATACTATCGTTAGAATCAATGAAAGAGCTTCAGATAAATAACACTCTTAAAATCCATGAAATTCAAACAGAAAAAATAATTCATCAAACCATCAATTATAGCCTTATCATAATCATTGTAATCATTTTTTTGGTAATCCTTGTCCTCAGAAAAAGAAATAAAAGTGTTATTAAAGTAGAAAATAATCTGAAGGAACCACAGCCATCTTCGGCAACCATAAGAAACGAAAATGAACTCAAACCATATGAACCCATTGTTCCAAAGCCGAGAATTTTATTTAACGTCTCTACCTTAAGCAAATGAGGACATTCGCTTTTAAGAGGGGAAGAGTTAACGACCAAGTTAATTTTGAAATATTATTTCTTAATAAATTATTCTTAGCTTAGAAAAACAATTTCTTAATTAATCAACAAAACTATTATTTCTTTATATGCTCAATTTCTTAATGTTTCAAATTGCATTATTTTGCATTTTCATCATTTTCACTTCAAGAGACATTGACCTTTAGAATTGTTTTAATTACCTTAAATCAAAACAAAAGATCGTTTACCTTTAGTAAGTTAAATGTGTCACTAATACTTTATTTCGTTTTGTAAAATTGTATTACACCTTTTATATAAATAAAATGTATTTAGAAATTAAGTTTAGTTATTATTAGATCTTTGACTGAATTATATTTTAAAATTTAAATAATCAATAAATAAAATATTAAAAAAATAAATTAAAAAAGAGTTTTAATTAGGTAAGAAATTAACTTACATACTCAGTTTTAAAATAGTATCCTGAACTGAAATTTTAGTGTACAAAGTTAAATATTGTAATGTATTCTAATCAACATCATCTACACAATAATTTTTTTATATTTCGGGACAATAAGTGTAGCATTTTTAAATCACGATCTGCAAAGAAATTACACAAAATTATAATAAAGTTGTAAGTTTTGCTTTAAATAAACAAGTACCTAATAAAATTGAAAAAAAATTATTACCAAAACAATTTGAATTTAACTAAATTAATTTTAATTAAAAGATTCATCAAAAGATTTTAAAAGATTCATTAAAAGACTTATTTATATTTTTTACAATAGGATAAAAAAAGGATAGGTAAGTAATATTTTTTTTGGAAATAATTTTTTACACAAAAAACATGATCTTAGTTTTATTCAATTTGGGTCTCAAAAATATAATAACTAAGAAAATTAAAAAAAAATTGGTCTCTAATTAAAAAATACGATTCACTTTATACAAATTTTGCATTAATTAAAAATTATATTTTCTTAATCAAAATGGTAACTCAAAAAACACCAACACAAAAGATAACAAAAAAAACACGAAGCAGTCATAGAACTGCCTACAGAAGTTTATACTTAAAAAAATTAAACTATGAAATAACAGTGGCTACAAATGACAGTACAAAATGTAAATTAAAATATTTTTATTTTAATTTACATTTTGTACTCAGCAGCCTATCATTTGTAGCCACTGTTATTCCATAGTTTAAATTTTCAAGTATAAACTTCTGTAGGCAATTCTATGACTGCTTCGTGTGTTTTTTTCAATAATATTCATCCTGATTACCAATATTAATTGTATAATGCAAAAAAATTATGTTTTCTAAAACAGAAGACAACCGTTCTAAATAAAAAAGGGAAAAAATTCGTCTGCACATTGCAACTTATAATAAAATATCATAAAAAGATGTGCGAGTTTTATTCTACTTTAAAAATCTTAAAATCTAAAACAAGTTAACAAACATTCAATATTAGATAATAAATATTAGATAATAAAAAAAAGGAAAAAAATCGCACTGCACATTGCAACTTATAACAAAATATCATAAAAAAATGTGCGAGTTTTATTCTACTTTAAAAATCTTAAAATCTAAAACAGAAGTTTTATAAACATATTAGATAATAAAATAGAGGGAAAAATGGCACTGCACATTATAACTTATAATAAAATGTCATAAATTAGAATTTTTTAATTATATTTTAGAAATCCAAAATCATATGGACGATATGGCTTAGTGGCTAGAACTTCAGACTATGAGAGTGAGGGTGTCAGGTTCGATTCATCAAACCATCAATTATAGCCTTATCATAATCATTGTAATCATTTTTTTGGTAATCCTTGTCCTCAGAAAAAGAAATAAAAGTGTTATTAAAGTAGAAAATAATCTGAAGGAACCACAGCCATCTTCGGCAACCATAAGAAACGAAAATGAACTCAAACCATATGAACCCATTGTTCCAAAGCCGAGAATTTTATTTAACGTCTCTACCTTAAGCAAATGAGGACATTCGCTTTTAAGAGGGGAAGAGTTAACGACCAAGTTAATTTTGAAATATTATTTCTTAATAAATTATTCTTAGCTTAGAAAAACAATTTCTTAATTAATCAACAAAACTATTATTTCTTTATATGCTCAATTTCTTAATGTTTCAAATTGCATTATTTTGCATTTTCATCATTTTCACTTCAAGAGACATTGACCTTTAGAATTGTTTTAATTACCTTAAATCAAAACAAAAGATCGTTTACCTTTAGTAAGTTAAATGTGTCACTAATACTTTATTTCGTTTTGTAAAATTGTATTACACCTTTTATATAAATAAAATGTATTTAGAAATTAAGTTTAGTTATTATTAGATCTTTGACTGAATTATATTTTAAAATTTAAATAATCAATAAATAAAATATTAAAAAAATAAATTAAAAAAGAGTTTTAATTAGGTAAGAAATTAACTTACATACTCAGTTTTAAAATAGTATCCTGAACTGAAATTTTAGTGTACAAAGTTAAATATTGTAATGTATTCTAATCAACATCATCTACACAATAATTTTTTTATATTTCGGGACAATAAGTGTAGCATTTTTAAATCACGATCTGCAAAGAAATTACACAAAATTATAATAAAGTTGTAAGTTTTGCTTTAAATAAACAAGTACCTAATAAAATTGAAAAAAAATTATTACCAAAACAATTTGAATTTAACTAAATTAATTTTAATTAAAAGATTCATCAAAAGATTTTAAAAGATTCATTAAAAGACTTATTTATATTTTTTACAATAGGATAAAAAAAGGATAGGTAAGTAATATTTTTTTTGGAAATAATTTTTTACACAAAAAACATGATCTTAGTTTTATTCAATTTGGGTCTCAAAAATATAATAACTAAGAAAATTAAAAAAAAATTGGTCTCTAATTAAAAAATACGATTCACTTTATACAAATTTTGCATTAATTAAAAATTATATTTTCTTAATCAAAATGGTAACTCAAAAAACACCAACACAAAAGATAACAAAAAAAACACGAAGCAGTCATAGAACTGCCTACAGAAGTTTATACTTAAAAAAATTAAACTATGAAATAACAGTGGCTACAAATGACAGTACAAAATGTAAATTAAAATATTTTTATTTTAATTTACATTTTGTACTCAGCAGCCTATCATTTGTAGCCACTGTTATTCCATAGTTTAAATTTTCAAGTATAAACTTCTGTAGGCAATTCTATGACTGCTTCGTGTGTTTTTTTCAATAATATTCATCCTGATTACCAATATTAATTGTATAATGCAAAAAAATTATGTTTTCTAAAACAGAAGACAACCGTTCTAAATAAAAAAGGGAAAAAATTCGTCTGCACATTGCAACTTATAATAAAATATCATAAAAAGATGTGCGAGTTTTATTCTACTTTAAAAATCTTAAAATCTAAAACAAGTTAACAAACATTCAATATTAGATAATAAATATTAGATAATAAAAAAAAGGAAAAAAATCGCACTGCACATTGCAACTTATAACAAAATATCATAAAAAAATGTGCGAGTTTTATTCTACTTTAAAAATCTTAAAATCTAAAACAGAAGTTTTATAAACATATTAGATAATAAAATAGAGGGAAAAATGGCACTGCACATTATAACTTATAATAAAATGTCATAAATTAGAATTTTTTAATTATATTTTAGAAATCCAAAATCATATGGACGATATGGCTTAGTGGCTAGAACTTCAGACTATGAGAGTGAGGGTGTCAGGTTCGATTCCCAAAGAATACTTTTTTTTTTTTAAATTTTTAAATTTTTTTGAACATAATAATAGGTTTAAGAAACAAAAATTTTTTTATTGGTAGGCTATGTAATTTTTTTGCTTGTAATATTGGGTCCTATATATACATATATTTGAAATTAAAAAAGTCTGAAAGTGCCAGGCAGCAGTATGATAATTATGAATTCCTACCCAAAATGTTTGGTCTGGTAATCTTTATTTCACCGGAGCTACCTATTTTGGAAATTTTTTTTTTGCATATTTTGAGCCGGGAAAACCCTAACCGTAGAGCCCTACCCAAAATTTTTGGGCAGGTAATCTTTATTTCAACGGAGCTATCTATTTTGAAAAAATTTTTTTTGCATATTTTGAGCTGGGAAAACCTATAATAATAAATTACTTGATCGATATCTATACTATCAATGCCAATGATGTAGTTATGTGTTCGTCATTCTGGCCAAATGGAATCAAAGTTAAGGATTTTGAATTTCGAGGTTCAAAAAACTAGCTGGTAATTTTAATGAATTAGGCAAAACAAATTTAAATATTAATTCTTTTGTTAAAAGTAATAATTATATTTCTATAAACAAATTTTTTTCTTCTAATAATTTCTCAGTTATAAACAATAATATGAATTCATTCCAATTATCGTATACAGATATTAATAAAACTAATAGAGATTCTGTTAATGTATCGCATTCACTTGTTGATGCTGAAACAAATTCTCTTAATTTTTCTCGTTCATTAGATGAAACAAATTTTCTTAATTTATCTGGTTCATTAGATAGTATTAACAGCATTTTTTTATATTATCAGAATGTAAGAGGTTTGAGGACAAAAAAAGATATTTTTTTCTCATCTTTAAATATTATTGATGTTGACATAATTGCTTTATCTGAGACATGGCTTCATCCAAATATTTTTTCATCTGAATATTTTGATGAATCTATGCTCTCGGTTTTCAGATGTGATAGAAAATATGAAGATCTGGGGCAACGCTACGGTGGTGGTGTTTTAATTGCCGTTAGGTCTTCTTTTTTATGCGAGCAGATCTCGCTTACCTATGTTGAATCTGATGTTGAACAATTGTGTGTTGTGATGAAAAATTTAATGATTAATGGCAAGAAATCAAATTTATTTCTTTTTTTAAGTTATATCTCACCTTCTTTGTCGTCTGATAATAGAATGAATTGTTGTTTGAATCATGTAAATAACATAAATTTAGTTATGGAGAATCAAAATGGGGTGAATTCCTATTGTTGTATATTGGGAGATTTTAATTTAAGTAATCTTATCTGGAAATTTAATGAGGATGATAATATTCTTATTCCGTATAATGTTACGAGAGATTTTGAATCGTTGCTTATTGACTCGTTTATGTCTCTAGACTTGATTCAAATAAACACTTTTGGATACTTGGCTGAAAAGATATTGGATCTTGTCTTTATTTCTGAGAATTTATCTTATGATATTGATAAAAGTGAATATTTTTAAGTAAATGCTGATTATTATCATCCTCCAATATATTTAAAACTAAACTGTATTGATTATATTGAATTGAATTGTTCTATTGATTCTAAATATGATTTTAAAAATTGTAATTTTGAAGGTATGTATGATTATTTATTATCTTCTTTCAATTTGTGTGATTTTAGTGGTCTGAATTTAATTAGCTGTTATGAATTATTTTCTTCTAAATTGTTTTCATCGTTTGATTTATTTGTACCGAGGCAAATAATCAAAAGAAATTTTTGTTTGCCATGGAGAAATAAAAGGCTACTTTCGCTTAAAAATGCTTGAAATAAGGCCCATAAAAAATTTAAATTATCTAATTTAAATGAAGATAAAGTTGTTTTTATCCGTTTGCGTAAGGAATATGAATTTCTTAATTCTTTTCTTTACCGTCAATTCTTATGGAATACTGAATCTTACATTAAGGAAAATTCTAAATCGTTTTGGGTTTACATGAAAAAACTCAGGGTTTGCACTGAATTTCCATCAGGAATATCTTATGAAAATGAAGTGGCTTCAGATATGCAAGCTACAGTTGAACTATTTGCTAGATATTTTCAAACAATTTTTGTTAAGGAGGATTGATGTAGATTTTAGTGATTTAACTTCTATTTATGATTTAGGTTCTATTGTAATTTCTTCTGAGGAAGTCCTTGCTAAAATTAAAGTTCTAGATGATAGCTATTATACAGGATTAGACGGTATTCCTTCAGCGATAATTAAACTTTTTGCTGATATATTTGTTGAGCCTTTAACCTACATATTTAATAAGTCGCTTGCTGAAGGAATTTTTCTTGATGCTTGGAAGATTTCTTCTATTAAACCTATTTTTAAGTCTGGATCGAAATTCTGTGTTGAAAATTACCGTAGTATAGTGAAAATACCAGTAATTGTAAAGATTTTTAAATCAGTAATTAAAGATCGACTTTATTTTCACATAAAAAATCATATTTGTTCTGCTCAACATGGTTTTTTGAAAGGAAAATCATGTGTAACTAATTTAGTTTCATTTTTGAATTATTCCTTAAATGGAATTGAATCGGGTTTTCAAATTGATTGTATCTACACAGATTTTGCCAAAGCATTTGATAGGGTAAATCATGATTTGTTAATTTTGAAACTAAGAGCGCTTGGAATACATTCCATGTTTTTACAGTGGGTGCAATGATATTTAAAAAATAGGAAACATGTAGTTATGATCGAGGGTTTTATATCAAATTTTATTATTAACGTAAATTCAGGTGTAGGGCAAGGTACGCATTTAGGTCCATTGTTTTTTATAATTTTTATAAACGACGTTTCTTCTATTTTTAAAAAATGCAATTGTCTGATTTTTGTTGATGATCTTAAGTTATATTCTACAGTCTCTAATATTGATGATTGTGCATTGTTACAAAAGGATCTAGAGAACTTAGAGTATTGGTGTGATAAAAATAACATTTTATTGAATGTAAGCAAATGTAATGTAGTATCTTACTATAAATCTAAATATCCAATTTTTTATGACTATTCTTTTCATAATATAAATTTAAATAGGGTAAAGCAGATTAAGGACCTTGGTGTTATTTTTAGTCACGATTTGACCTTTGTTAAACATATTGAAATGATTGTTTGTAAATCTTACTCAATGCTAGGTTTCGTTAAACGTAATTCTAAAGAATTCACTGATGTTTATACATTAAAGGTTTTATATAATTCCCTAGTGAGAGTACACTTGGAATTTGATGTTGTTGTTTGGATGCCTTTTTATGGAATCCATATTAAAAGGATTGAGAGTGTTCAGAAGCGTTTCGTGAGATATGCTTTACGTAACATGAATTTTCAACCGCATATATCTTCATACATTGATAAATGTAAGTTGATTGATTTAGACACTCTTGAGTTTAGACGTAAATTTTTAAGTATAATGTTTGCTTATGATTTATTAAATAATAATATAAATTGTGAGGAGTTATTGAGTCTGTGCGCATTTGAAATACCGAGGTCTGGATTGCGAACCGCTCCGCTTTTATATATTCCGTTCCACAGGACAAACTATGGCTTCTTTGAACCCATGTCAAATTGTCTGAGGAATCTCAATTTATGTTATGATGTGTTAGATTTTCATCACTCTAGATATACATTTAAAAATATGTTGCAGAAATTTATGAGGATTCATACTTTGATCACAAATTGAAGGTGTAAATAATCTTACATTATTTAGAATTGAATTTTTACTAATTCTTCACATGAATCTTTTGTAATTTAATCTTTAATATTTCTATTTAACTTTTATTCTTTTTTTAATTTAACTTTTCATAATTATGTTTTCAATTTACGAATATATAAATATTTATACTTATTCTTGTATTATAAATTTAGTTAGGATATGTATTTCTATTAGATTAAATAAATAAATGTAGGAATGGTTGAATATTTTTATGCATTTATATGAATTATTATATTTTTATTTAATTAATGAAGAGATTGAATGAAAATTATATAAATAAAAGATTATTTTTATGAATTATATATGAAGTTGTTATATTTTTATTAAATTGAATATTATGTAAGTTTTTAATTTAAGTTAAAAATCTGTAAGGTTTATGATCCGATAGATTAAAATGAAATAAATAAATAAAAATAAAATATATCTATATTGTTTCTCAAGGCTTTAATAAACTTGTTTGTAACGAGTTTAGTGCGTCCAATATTATAAATTTGTTTTATAGGATATAATGTTTATAACTTTAGTGGTTACATGATCTCTGTAAAAAAAATAAAACAAAAACATGAAACATGAAATGAAATGTGATCACTTTTCTTACTTATTTTTCTCCCGGAAAATTAGTACTTTTTTTAGCGTTTATTATCTTATTAACTACAACAGGATTAACAAATGCTTGTTTAAATACATATATACATATAACTGTCTTGTCATAGTAAGTGGTAAAACATGTTTGAAAATTAGTTGGGACTTTAGTGAAATTTTATCCGGTGTCTTCATTTTTTTATGAATGATCACAAGATTATGTTAATTCTATTGTGAAAATAAGATTGCAAGAAAAAGCTGTGAATATTGCAGAACGCTGCCCACAATATTGAAAAATTTATTTATCTGTCAACGTTTCCAATATGATTTACATCCATTTTATAGCCATATTCAATTGCATTAATTCATATATGTAATTTTACAGTTTTCAACTAAGTTCTCAAATAAGTTTTTAGCTACATTTTAATTTTATAATATGTATTATAAAATTATAAAACACTATTTATTATTTAAAGTTTTTTCCATTTATATAAATTAAAATAAAAAATCAAAGAGCGCCTAATTTGCAAATTTTATTGAACCAAAAAATAACCTTTGCCATCAAATTTGCTACAATTTTACTTAGCTCTGTGTTTTGCTTCAAAAATAAAATATGTATATAGAAAATTACAGAAAATTACAGAAAATTAAAAAAAAATTATAAATTTGTGGCTGATAAAAACATTTTGGTTTGTTTAAATATCTCAAAAAAATATTCATCCAGATTACCAATATTAAGTATATAATGCAAAAAAATTTTGTTTCCTATTAAAAAAAAAATTTTTATTTTTCAATAATATTCATCCTGATTACCAATATTAAGTGTATAATGCAAAAAAATTATGTTTCCTAAAACAGAAGACAACCGTTCGAAATAAAAAAGGGAAAAATTCGCACTGCACATTGCAACTTATAACAAAATATCAAAAAAATTTGCGAGTTTTATTCTACTTTTAAAATCTTAAAATCTAGAACAGAAGTTTACAAACATATTAGATAATAAAAAAGAGGGAAAAATTGCACTGCACATTATAACTTATAATAAAATGTCATAAATTAGAATTTTTTTATTATATTTTAGAAATCCAAAATCATATGGACTATATGGTTTAGTGGCTAGAACATCAGACTATGAGAGTAAAGGTTCAGGTTCGATTCCACAATGAATACATTTTTTTTTTAATTTTGTTAATTTTTTTGAACATAATAATTTTTAATTTTTTTGAACATAATTTTTTTATTGGTAGAATATGTAATTTTTTTGCTTGGGCCCTACATATATTTGAAATTAAAAAAAATCTTGTCATTGGGAATCGAACCAGGCACCTTCAGACTTATAGTCTGATGTTCTAGCCACCAAGCCATATTGTCCATATGATTTTGGGTTTCTTAAATATAATAAAAAAAATAAGTATTCTTATTCTAATTTTTCTGAGAAAAATGATGACGATTCTGAGAAAAATTCGATATGAAAATGGATTTTTACCCTCTACCAAAAATCATCAAACGCCGCTAAAGAAGTATAAACTTCAAAAAATAGCTTGATCTCTTTTTCTCCTATATAAAAGTATAGGAGAAAAAGAGATCAAGCCTTTTTTTTTTGTTATCTGTTATATAAAAGTATAGGAGAAAAAGAGATCAAGCTATTTTTTTTATTTTTTAGGTTGGTAATTTTGGTAAATAATATATTTTTTGAAAACTCTGTTAATTTTATTTTTGCATTAAAAATTTCAAAATAAAATAAATAAATAATTAAATTAAATAAATTAAATTAAATAAAAAATAATTAAATTCAAAATTTTAGTTTTCATTTTTGTATGTGCTTTTAGCTGAAAGTATTAAAATTGCTTTTTATGTTATTATAGGGAGTCGGGCTCAAATGATACCCACCATTGTAAAATCTATTTGATTCAACGTTTCAATCTAATTTAAACCAATATTATTTTTGATTATTATATTTATTTACGACAAAAAAGAAACTTTAATCATTTTTATTTTGCTTACTTTTTATAAAATTTAGACAATGTTTAAAATAATTCAAACTATCGAGGCAAGAAAGAACTGACTGCTATACCCCATTTATGGGAAGAAGATGGAGTATTATTTTGGCCAAAAATGGCAATTGGTCACAATTTCAAAAAATCAATGAGGGATAAGAATTCAAAGCCGGATAAAAATACACTTCAAATGTCATGTTTTGTGAAAAGATCTGAAATTTCAACATTTCAAGAAGCTGAAAATATAATAGAAAAAATGATAAATTATTCTGATACGGAAGAAGAACATGAAAAACAAAAAAAAATGAAAAGTAAGCCTAATTTCGAGAACTTCGACGAATTAGTGAAGATGTGTTTTGAAGATACGGCTAATACAAATCCCACTGAAAAAATTATTGATAAATCAAATGAAATATTATGCTCAAATGAATTCTTAGATGCAACTGATATAAATGAGGTATCAGACAGAAATGAATCTTTTACAACAAACGAATTAGACCCAAGTGAAGTTTGTGTTCCGGTTTTAGAAGAAAATTGCCCAAATTTTCAACAAATAATGGAAAAATTAATAAGGATTGAACAACAACAACAAGAAATTATAAATATCCAAACTGAAACTAAAAATAATATTAATGCACTTAATAATAAATTTGAGTTTGGACTTAAGGCAATATGTGATCAGTTAAAGGAAAATAATGCTGGAAAACAAGTAAATAATGATTTAGTGAAAATAGCTTCTATCATTGATTTAAATCATTTTGAAGAAAAGCTATTAAATAAAGAATATTTTGGTGAAATGGTAAGTTACCACTGAAATTTTAATATGTTTATTGGTTTAAAAATTATTAGGTTTTATAACAGAAATAAAATTTTAAAACTAATAAATATTTTTTCATTTTTATCCAGGATATTTATTTTTTTAAAATTATTATAACAATTTAACAATGCCCTATCTAAATTCATAATTTTTTTTCTTAGGCTTCGAAATTAAAAAATATTATTGGTACTCGCCGAATTGGTCAAGGACTGGCATGTTGCTATGAATTGGTTGACTATCTTTTTGACCGAAACTTATTTAAATTATTTTCATGGACAGGCACTTCAACAAAAAAAGACGAGAAGAGACTATGTTTACAGGTCTATAAAAATACCATAGAATGTTTTACATATGCTATAAGACTTGCTGATGATACTTTCAGCGTAAACGAATGCCATAAATTTTTCAAAATAATATTAAAAAATAGCAAACGACGAGCTGAAACCCCAATCCAAAGAGCTTCTCGTCCTAAAATTAGAATCCCAGCAAATAAAATTGTCATTGAATAATTGTCTATTTAATTTAATATATCCAATTTTTATTAACTTCTGTATCTATTGAAATATCGACGGCAAAAGTTTAATAGAGCGTATTTAATTTTATTTAATGTTTGCAATTAAAATATGTTAATTTCATTAATATTTTTCTAGATGCTAGATGTATTAACTACGGGGTGATTCAAAAATATAGAACCACTTCGTTGTCATATTTTTAGTACAACAATTTTACTTTTTTTCTAAGTTTGAAATTTTTATCATATAAAAAAAGTTCATATGAAAATTTTTGTTTAAAAAATATTTATTTTTCAAATTAAAGTTTCAATGAAAAATAAATTTCGGAAAGTTTAAATTTTAATCTTTTTATGATCAATGATACAAAAGTTAACGTAGATATCTTTTGTTAATTAATTGTTTGTATCTATAAATCTCTAAATATAAAAATCAAGAAAATTTAAGAATGTAGAATAGTTTGGTTCTATACTTCTGATTCACGGTATATATTTCCACGTTTTCAATTTAAATTGTACTTTCATAACATTTACTAACACATTTTTCGTTTCTACACACTAATGAATTTTTGTCGTCAATTTTATACATAGCTTTGTATTTATAAAAAAAGGTTTTTTAGAATTAAAAACAAATTTTTTTTATTATTATTCATTTATAAAATCCATTTTAATTTTTTATTAATATTATTATTATATTATAATTTGGGAATAATGGAAACCACTTATTTATTTTTGTTTCTAGTATTTTATTTTGTATTTTGGATAAAACATTTTTAACTTTTTTTTAACGAAAAATCTTTTTTCAATTTCAAGTATATTTATATATTATTAATTTCTTTTGACAAATATCTTACATATTCATTTATTAACATTCTTTTATTTGTAATTATTATATTATTTTTTATATTTAATTGGAAATTTATTTTATTTTTTATATTTTGGTTGCAATGCATTATTAATTTTCATTTGTATGAAGCATGATTATTAAAAATTTACAAAAATAAATTTAATAAATGAAAAATATTTCATTATCATCAAAAATATTATTTGTTTGTTTTTTTATTCATTATACAGGTTTTCTATCATTTTGCAATGTTTTGCGTTAATTTTGATTTATAATCACAACATTTAATCACAAAAGCATGTTAATTTTTAATTTATTGTGGTACAATTATAAATTAGTTAGTTTTTTAGACGATATGTATGTAATAGAGGAATAAAAACTAATTGTTGTCCGTACGGAATAGCAACTATCTTACTTAAAATATTGTTGATGGTGTAGAAGTTTGCAACTGAATTTAAATCTGTTTTCTTTGAAATTGAAATGTTTAAAAATTTAGAGTCGATTGGCGTTTCAAAAAAGCTATTTAAATTACATTCCACATTAAAACCTTTTATGTAAATATCTGAGTTAGTTTTAATTGCCTTGGACATTGCCACCACTTTCTTATCAGAAGTTAAGAAAAATTTATTCTTGAAACTTTCATCAAGAGAAAAATTTGAACTCAAACAAATTTTATTCGAAATAGAAATTATTTTTTGTGAAGGAAAAATGGATAAAAATTCAACTTCTTCATTTTCATGGTAATCTTTTTGCTTTCCCAAGAGGGGATATGATTCTTGTTGTTTTTTTATGCAATTAAAATTTGCACATTCCTCAATTCTTCTAGCTGCTTGTGCAAGTGGATTAGAACCATTCCTTAAAACTTAAAAGTCGCTTAATGTATCCCAGCATATTTTCAAATGGATAAGCACTGAAGCTGGATAAGATTCCAAATCTTTTAAATAAAAAAGAAATGAAATATATATTATATTTTAAACTTGATTTTACACATAAATTAAAATATCTACCTCTTAACTTCATCCACTAAGTGAATTAGATTGTGAAAGTTGCTGGTCATGTGTTGCTGTCCATAAATTTCTTTGAATTTTTCCAAAAAATGCTGCATTAATTGTTCAGCAACTGGTAGTAATTTAGAGTGAACTTCGGTTGAACATATTGTGACAGCACAAAACATTGAAAGAAAGTTCTTATAACAGTGGTCAGGCAAAAAATCTTTTAAAACTACAATTGCTAAATATAGCAGAAATGTTCTATACTCTGTTCCTTTCCAATGAGCTAAACAGTCTAGTCCACGAACAGATCGATGAATCTCAGAGGGAAGCTTAATTTCATGCAAAATATGTGATATTGTCGAAATTTGAAATGCAGACCATTTAGAATTTCGACTTAAACCCACAAAAAAACGCTTCATTATGCCCAAGTGCAGCAAATGCAATTCGTCCCCGACAACGATATCTTCAATTAAGTCTATTGGAAGTTCTTTTAATGGTGTTTCGATTTTTTGATGTTCATCGTACTTATTTTCCCTGAAAGCTGCATTTGTTCGTTTTGGACACACAGTTCTCGGGAATATATTGCATCGTTTTTCATACGAATATTCACCGATAGTCGTGCATTTCAAACAGCCATGCTGGGCATTAAAGTAACTTACACCTATTGAAATAATATCTTGAGATAAATATTATCTGAACATTAAGACTTTTACCTTTTATAAACTCGAGCAGGTGAATCACAAATAATGGCTCGAACTGATACTGTCAAAATATTTCCTTTGATTTTAATTCCAGTTTTCAGAATGTGGGATAACTCCGTCACAAACGGATTTAAAAATTCAGTGACATTTGATGGCTTAGTTGTTCCACAAAAAATTCCTGCAACCATTGGCTTCATGTCCATCTCATGCACATTGAACAGTATAGGCCAAAACTGTATCTTTGAACTTTTAAAAACTGGCAAACCATCAATATTTACATTTATTTCAATTTTCAAAGGGCGATCCAAATCGCGGAAACTTAACCGCAAACACTTTTCTACACCATTATTTATTTATTTCATATCTGCTTAATACAAACAGTTTACAAAAAAGCTTAAATCTACAGTTTACAAAAAATATACAATATCTAAGCAAAAATTAACTTACATAATAAATGAAAGAATTTATTATTTAATATTTATTATACTAAAAAAACAAAAAAATAATTATCTTAGCAAGAATTAAATTACAAACATAATTCTATTCGTAAGAAATAAAATATTATAAGCGAAAGTCAATATGGTTAAATAATCGAGTTTTTTGAATTTGTTTTGATAAGGAAAGGTCAATCAAATCTTTGTATCTATTACCCAAAATCAACATTCGATTGACAGGTTCAAATTTACAATAATTAGTTCTATGGGGAAAAGTAACAAAGAGATTTGGGGAGCGCAATCTAAAATTTGTAGTAAAATAAATGTTATTGGAAATATATTTGGATACTATATTATTGTTAATAATTTCAATTAGGAAAATGAGATCAGCCACCTCTCGCCTTTTCTCTAATGAAGTCAAATTAATCAAATTAAGTCTATTCTGATAAGATGGAAGAACAAGTGGGTCAGACCAAGGTAAGTTGCGTAAAGCAAATCTCAGAAATTTTTTCTGAATGGATTCAATTCTATCAATATGAACTTGATAGAACGGAGACCAGACTTGGCTGGCATATTCCAGATTGGGTCGGACCAAAGTCATAAAAAGAGCTTTTAAAGTATAGGGATCTGGAAAATCTTTGGACCATCGTTTAACGAAACCCAACATTGAATTAGCTTTGTTTATGATATAGGTGTAATGATTTTTGAAAGAAAGTTTTTCATCAAAGTAAATGCCGAGATCTTTGATTGATTGAACTCTTTCCAAAGGTTCGTTGTTAAAAGAGTAAGATGTTTGAATTCTATTTACTCGACGAGAATAAGTCACAAATTGGCATTTGCCAATATTAAGCTTAAGATTATTAACCTGACACCAATTATAGAAGTCGTCTAGGTCATGTTGAAGCAGAGAGCTATCAGATTCATTCACAATTTTTTTGAAAAATTTCATATCATCTGCATATATCTGCACGTCACAATGATTTAGAACGGAAATGACGTCATTTACAGAAATGATAAAAAGTAATGGGCCTAAGTGACTACCTTGGGGAACTCCGGAGTTTGCTGAAATCGGAGATGATGTAACGCCTCTGAAAGTGACATTGTAACTTCTCCCCGACAGGTAAGACTGTATCCAGTTTAGAAAATATTCAGGGAAGCCGTAAGCTTTCATTTTAAGAAGAATTACGCTATGTGGTAAGATGTCAAAAGCTTTACTTAAGTCAGTATAGACGACGTCTGTTTGAAAACCTTATGCTAATAAGATCCTTAAATTACAGTTGAAAAATTGAAAGAGAATCTAGTGATTTATAACATATTCGAACTAATAAATGCAAATTATGTTAATACTAAAATAGGAGTGGAGGAATTTTGTCATTTGACAATAAAATATGAATATAATTACATTTGACTGTAAGTACATGCGCTGACTCACTAACTGACACTTAACGAGATCGATTTATAATATTCAGTAAAACTAAAATTAAACAAACCTACAGTTAAATGTATTGATAGCTAATTGAATAGAATCAACCCTTCTCAACTACACAGTAATACTAATAGTAAATTGATTAATGAGAAAAAAAAAAAAAAAAAAAAATACTTAAAACTACTCCGAAAATAATATTTTTTCAAATTATTCATAGTTAAAAGCTGTAGATTGCTCAAAGTTGCATGATAAGCACTGAATTGAAAACTTAATTTCTGAAATATATGGCTAAATGTTTAAAAAAAACACTCACCATCATTACCAAGCTCCATAAGAGCAATCTTCTCATTAGGAGTTTCTAATAATGTGCGTGGATCTTTACATAAATGAGGAAAAGTCTTTCGCAAAATGTTCAACAAATCTCTCATTGCTAAATGATTTATATTATGAGAAAGAGCCCAAGATCGCAAATCGCGCTGAATGTCTTCAATATTATGTTGATCTTGATCAAATTCGTCTTCACTGCTCTCGGTATAATTCTTATCTGAATCGCATCCGTCCGATAAGCTTGATTGATTCAAACAATTTTGGTGGTCGTTAATTGGATTTTCAACCCATATTCCAGTTTCTTCTTTTTTTTGATACGGATGTGTTTTTCTGTAGTATGTACCACTTTTTTTATATTTTTTATATTTGTCCATTAAGCTCATAATTATTTTTTTTAATTTATTATTTATTTTAATATTATTTTATTTTATTATATTATTTTTTCTCAAAAATATATCGTAGGTACACTAACAACTTTTTTATTTATACTTACACACACATCACACATCACACGATTTTTTTTCTT
Source organism: Hybos culiciformis (assembly GCA_964007475.1). Taxonomy (NCBI): domain Eukaryota; kingdom Metazoa; phylum Arthropoda; class Insecta; order Diptera; family Hybotidae; genus Hybos; species Hybos culiciformis. The sequence continues at coordinate 56,269,964 of OZ023274.1, read as the reverse complement.
TTTACTCATATGTAAGAAGTAAAAGAGAAAAAAAAATAGTTTTGTTATAAAAATAAAAGCTAATAGCAAGATCACGGCCGGCATTAAAGAGCATTTTTTTTTCTTTTTACTCATATGTAAGAAGTAAAAGAGAAAAAAAATCTTTTTATTATAATATAAAAGCTAATAGCAAGATCACGGCCGGCATTAAAGAGCATTTTTTTTCCTTCTTACTCATATGTAAGAAATAAAAGAGAAAAAAAATCTTTTTATTATAAATATAAAAGCTAATAGCAAGATCACGGCCGGCATTAAAAAGCATTTTTTTTCCTTCTTACTCATATGTAAGAAGTAAAAGAGAAAAAAATCTTTTTATTATAAATATAAAAGCTAATAGCAAGATCACGGCCGGTATTAAAGAGCATTTTTTTTCCTTCTTACTCATATGTAAGAAATAAAAGAGAAAAAAAATCTTTTTATTATAAATATAAAAGCTAATAGCAAGATCACCGCCGGCATTAAAGAGCATTTTTTTTCCTTTTTACTCACATATAAGAAGGAAAAGAGAAAAAAAAAATTTTTTTATAACAAATATAAAAGCTAATAGCAGGATCACAGCCGACATTAAAGAGAATTTTTTTTCCTTTTTATTCATATGTACAAAGTAAAAGAGAATTTTGTGATATGATAAATTCTAATAGGAAGACCGAAACCGGCATTAAAGAGCTGATTATAGTTTTTGATGAAATTTTTTTTTTATATAGAATTCTTATAAATGTTGCATAACAAGATCACTGATTCAGTATCACGAATAGTTTCACTAGAATCTTATACAACTTATAGTTGGTATAACACTTATTTACAAGAATAATTTGCTAGTTGGGTAATGACAAGTTGCTAAAATAAAGTAGGAGTGCTATGAGACTTTATAAATGGAATAAGCCTTTCTTGAGACATTCTTTCAAGTAAATTTCAGAATTATTGCTTCTAGTTGTCACGAAAGTCTTAGACTTGAAGCCGCAAGAACAAATAGCATGCCAAATAAGGAATTTTTTCGGAAATTTGGCTTGTTTTCTATTTTTAAATTTATCTGCAACTTCTCCCCTACCAGAAGTAACATAAAAATCTTGATCACAAATTTTTTGAAAATCGGCTTTACAATAAGTTTCATCATCCATAACACAACTGGAAAATTTTGTTAAAAATTGTTGATACAATTTTCGATCGCGTGTTTTGCCCTCAGATGTTGCTCTACGGACCGATCTGGAACAATTCGAACTTTGAAACTTGTCATTCCAGCCTGGTCTGACTTTGATGTTTCAAGTTTTTTTGCCACATCTCTAACCGAAGAGTTAGGGTTTCGCTTCATTGCGGAAATGACGCGACTTTTTAATTTTTTATCGACAAAACCGATTTTTCTTCCTGACCCTTGCTTTCTGTCCACACTCTGAACTTCCTTAAACTTACTTAATACTTAATACTTTTGGCAATTTTCAATAGTTTTGATGGTGCACGCTGAGACAAATTTTGATTTTCAAGGTGTTTATACAAAATTAATTTTCTTCTTTTAACTTGTTCGACCTTCATTTTTTTTTAAATGAAAGAATCACAATGAAACGAAATTTTTTATTTATTTTTGAACTATAAGACATCGACTACTTTGGTTTAATTTAAAAAAAAAAGTATTTTAACGGTTTTTGTAAGCATATGAAAGTGGTCCTTTTTTTTTCTGATACAGTTCTTAGGCGGAAATAATATAAAAAAACTTATATAAAATCTATATCTATTATTTATTTAATTACAGATTAAATGTAAATATTTTTCTTTTTCAATCAAAAATTAGTTTTGAGTACAATTAAGTATTAACTTAACATTAATCAAAGTAGTATTTGCTTTTTAAATTTTCTAAGTATTTTTTTTTAAATTTTTTCACTAATCCATAGCATGTAAATAAAAACGTAACTTTATAGTAGAGATATGGTCAACGTAATTCACGCGCGTACACTCGCATTTTCGCACGAGTTATGTTATCCACTTCACCATCAGAACAATCTAAAATGTAAAAAGGGAAAACATTAATTTAGATACTACGAATAATACTTACCAAATGTTGATAAACCAATCATATATTAGAAATGTCTGAAAATTTAAAAAGAATATTAAAATAGATACTATTAATAATACTTACCAAATGCTGTTATTTTAAGATCAGATAGATATATTAGGAAAATCTCAAAAAAAGATCATATAAATAAATAACTATTTTGTCAAACACTTAATTGTAAGAAAAAATAAAACAAATTTTCGGAATAAGCAAATTTCATTAAATTGAAATTCAAAAAGTATAAAATTCATATTTAATAAATACCAATTGATTTCCGTTCACAGAAAAATACAAAATTGCAAAACGTGTTGCAATATCAATAAATTTAGTAGAAACAATTTAATTGGTTATTTAAATGAATTTGAGGCATTTCTTTTAGAAATAGGAATTGTAAAATTAATTAAATAAAAATTAAAAGCTTAGTCTTGAAGATTCGTACAAATTAGTCGGCTTAAAAAATTTAATAATTTCACTAATAAAAAATAAAGTAAATTCTAAAATCGAATAACTCTTTATTTTTTCTCTTCCTAAAATTGGATTTAGTAAAAATATAAAAAAAATTGTTTAGTATAAATAGAAATTAAGAAATAAAAAGAATAATATTACTTACTTTTGATAAATAATTTTGAAACAAATGAATAAAAATTAAATATAAAAATTTTAATAAGAAAAATTCTAAAATTGGATTTAATAGAAACTAGAAACTAAGAAAAAATTTATAAAGATCGAAGAGATAAGAAAAAATAAACAAAGTGATCAAAATAAACTTCAGAATTTTTATTTACAAATACCCAATAGACAAAACTGTTTTTTTTTACCTATTATGTTCAACGCCGTTCAATCGCGAAAAATAAATATAAAAAAAACATATGTGAGTCTCGGGACTCACGGAAGAAGTGAAACTTCATGGCAAGTAGTATTTTCTGGGAAGGCTAAATAAATATTTAAAATGGCGAAGTGCATATAAGATATGAGGCCGATCGATTTTATCGACGGCGACTAGTTGATTTTTGCCCTTCGAATGCTGCGGCCAGTCGACTTAAAACTACTTGTTTTGGGGAATTCGGCGGCTTAGAAAAAATTAAAACCCAGCGACTGCTTGTACCTCGTTCGCAGTCTAATTTTAATTCCAATTATATTCCGGAAAACAAATTACCGTTCGCATTACAAAATTTGATGAGAAGTGGAATTTAATGATGTATACAAAAATTTAGAAAGAGAAAAAATTTTAGTTGTTGAAAATTTTGACTTTTTATCTCACTTTTTATCAATTTTATTTGGTTTTTTTTTTTCATTTTGACTCGAATTTGACAAAAAAAATTGTTGCCAACTAATAAAATTTCAAAAAGTGAGTGAAAGTAACTATAAATATAGAATTTTAACCCTGACAAACTAGAATATGAAAGTGCAATATACATATTCCGGAATATGTTTTTATATGAAAAATCCAGTTCATTTTCCTGAAATATTCCGGAAAACAGCATATTCCACAAATATTCTCCTAATGCGAACACCATATTAGAGATAAAAGCATTTAAAAATTCTAAATACTTTTTAAGCTCAAAAAGTTTAGTGGCATAAAATTATTTCAAAATGGCTAGATTTATGGCAACACTGATTGCAGATAATTTCTACTATATTTTAAGCTGTAAACACAATTCTGAATATTAGCGACAATAATGTATGAAAAAACAGCAGCGTGGCTTAAATCATGTTTTCTTTTTGTTGCCCGAAAAGTTTAACGTAAAATAACTTTTTCAAATATGCCTGAAAAATTTCATGTTTATTAGTACTTCTTCTGAAATGGAATTGTAACAAACATATTCCTCCTGCATTTTATTAGTGTAATTCAATGTCAAAAATAAATTACACTAACAAACTACAAATTAAAAAATTAATATCAAAAATAAATTATCTACAAAAAAGGTGCATTGGAACATTTTTATTCAGAATACATATTTGTATTCCAAAAACTTTTTGAAAATTAGCACTAATCATGGTAGGTTCACTTAGAACAAAATTAATTTCAGTTTCTTAATGTGTTTCACCTTTCAACCACATGCGGCGCTCTTGTTTGTTTACGTTTTGTTTTATTGTCAACCCAGCCGGCTGAGCTTTTTTTCTTATTTATTCATTTTTTTGAAATAAAAGCATTTAGACGTGTAGGTGATTAATTTTGAGAAAAAAATAATTTGAATTTTATTAAAAAAAATTATAAACTGGATTTTTGAAAAACAATTTTAATTGAAGTTAAATTTTGAACTTATTTTAGAAAACAGACTAAATTATTATAAAAGTCATAGAAGATATTATTTAAGAAAAAAAGAAACTGAATAAAAGTTGAATGTACATATTTGAATTTTAATTGTGGATTTTATTTAAAAAAAAACAAAAACAAAAACAAAGTTGGATTTATTGGAATTTAAGTTAATTTAAGATTATACATTTAATTTATTAATTAATAATTATTGCAATAAAATAAATAGAATTTTAAGTGAAAATGTTAGAATTATATAAGTGATCAAATAGAAAAAAAAATACAATAATATATTTCAGAAAACATTTTATAAAAACTAAAAAAATTAAGAAAATAAAAAAATTGCTATAAAAATAAATTTATCTTTTATTCATAATCTTCTTTTTTTCCTGCAAATTTGAATTTTAATAATTTTATTTGAAATATTAGAAATACTGCCACCTACAAAAATTTTATTTTTTTAGTTCACCTTCCCTCCACAAATCCATCAGGCGCTGTAGTAAATCTTTTGAGTGGGCCATCTATTACTATATCTTATCTATGGCACTAATAATTAATAAATGAAATATTTGTTATTCAATAATTTAAAATAAATTTTATTTTCCTTTCAATCGAAAAAAAAAATAGTATTTTCGACTTTAATTCAGAGCCAATATAGAGCAGGTTATTGCGCTGATTAGCTTCATTAAGTTGCTAGCGGCTGTCGGTTTATCATCAGCTGACACATAAATTTTTTCTTTTTTCTTTTTTTTTTTGCCTTTTTTTTTGACAATAATCGTTTGAATTTTGACAATAATCGTTTGATTTTTTGACAATAATTGTTCTGTTTTTGACACTTACATTTTTTTCACTCTCAATCACAGTGCCTCTAAAGAAGTTTCACTTCAAAAAAAATCAAAATTTAAATATTTTATGGAATTTGCAATAAATATTATTTTTAAAAAAAAAATTTTTTTTTAATTTAAATATATTTTACAATATTATTACAAAATTAAAATTAATCCACTTTATTATTTATTTAAGTCTTTTATTTGGAATTTCTTGGTATTCCCTATTAAAAATGGATATAATATAAAAAACGTTAAAAACTAAATTGTATAACCAACATCTAATTTTAAATAAAACCTTACGTTTTTGATTTGAAGAAAATAAAAAATAAACTATTTTTTCTTATTGGAATACAATTTTTGAAGTTTATACTTCTTTAGGTAGGGGGAAAAATTATTTTACTCATTCGAATTTCGAGTTAAAAAAAAACGACATGCTGTACCGTTTGAATACTCAAAAAAATGAGTCCACTCAATAATCATTTGTTATTTATAAAAACAAAATAATTTGGCGCGAAAAATTTAAATTCAAATTATTTTTAAAAATCTTTCGTTTACAAATTTTTTAAAATTTAATTTTTTTTTCAAATTAGGTAGTTCAATAATCATTTGTCATTTATAAAAACAAAATAATTTAGCGCGGAAAATTTAAATTCAAATTATTTTTTAAAAATCTTTCGTTTACAAATTATTTAACAACTAAAATTTATTTTTCAAAATAGGTAGGTCCGGTGAAATAAAGATTACGTGCCGAAAATTTTTTGGGCAGGGACCTACGGTTAGGTCGTGCCGGCTCAAAATATGTTAAAAAAAAATTTTCCCTCCGGTGAAATAATTAGATTACCTGACCAAAAATTTTGGGTACGGAGCTACAGTTAGAGTCTTCCCGCCTCAAAATATACCAAAATAATTTTTTTTCAAAATAGGTGTAGCTCGGAAATGGAGATTACCTGCCCAAAAAAAAGGAAGGAAGTGAGGGCGGCAGTAAGGGCTGAAGAGAGGGCGGCAGTAAAGGCTGAAGAGAGGGCTGAAGAGAGGTCGGAAGTGAGGGCAGAAATAAGGTCGGAAGTGAGGACGGAAGTGAGGACGGAAGTGAGGACGGAAGTGAGGACGGAAGTGAGGGCGGAAGTGAGGTTGGAAGTGAAGGCGGAAGTGAGGGCGGAAGTGAGGGCGGAAGTGAGGGCGGAAGTGAGGGCGGAAGTGAGGCGGAACAGAGGTTGGTAGTGAGGGCGGAAGTGAGGGCGGAAGTTAGGGTGGAAGTGAAAGCGTTAGTGAAGGAGGAAGTGAGGGAGGAGGTGAGGGCGGAAGCGAGGGCGGAAGTGAGGGCGGAAGTGAGGGCGGAAGTGAGGGCGGAAGTGAGGGCGGAAGTTAGGGCGGAAGTGAGGACGGAAGTGAGGACGGAAGTGAGGACGGAAATGACGACGGAAGTGAGGACGGAAGTGAGGACGGAAGTGAGGACGGAAGTGAGGACGGAAGTGAGGACGGAAGTGAGGGCGTTAGTGAGGGAGGAAGTGAGGGAGGAAGTGAGGGCAGAAGTGAGGGCGGAAGTGAGGCCGGAACTGAGGGCGGAAGTGAGGGCGGAAGTGAGAGCGGAAGTGGGGGGAAGTGAGGGCGGAAGTGAGGGCTGAAGTGAGGGCGGAAGTGAGGGCGGAAGTGAGGGCGGATGTGACGGCGGGAGCGAGGGTGGTAGTGAGGGCGGAAACGAGGGTGGTAGTGAGGGCGGAAGTGAGGGCGGAAGTGAGGACGGAAGTGAGGACGGAAGTGAGGACGGAAATGAGGACGGAAGTGAGGACGGAAGTGAGGACGGAAGTGAGGGCGGAACTGAGGACGGAAGTGAGGACGGAAGTGAGGACGGAAGTGAGGGCGTTAGTGAGGGAGGAAGTGAGGGAGGAAGTGAGGGAGGAAGTGAGGGCAGAAGTGAGGGCGGAAGTGAGGGCGGAAGTGAGGGCGGAAGTGAGGGCGGAAGTGAGGGCGGAAGTGAGGGCGGAAGTGAGGGCAGAAGTGAGGGCAGAAGTGAGGGCGGAAGTGACGGCGGAAGTGACGGCGGGAGCGACGGCGGGAGCGAGGGTGGTAGTGAGGGCGGAAGTGAGGGCGGAAGTGAGGGCGGAAACGAGGGTGGTAGTGAGGGTGGTAGTGAGGGCGGAAGTGAGGGCGGAAGTGAGGGCGGAAGTGAGGGCGGAAGTGAGGGCGGAAGTGAGGGCGGAAGTGAGGGCGGAAGTGAGGGCGGAAGTGAGGGCGGAATTGAGAACGGAAGTGAGGGCGGAAGTGAGGGCGGAAGTGAGGGCGGAAGTGAGAGCGGAAGTGAGGACGGAAGTGAGGGCGGAAGTGAGGGCGGAAGTGAGGAGGGAAGTGAGGGCGGAAGCGAGGGTGGTAGTGAGGGCGGAAGTGAGGGCGGAAGTGAGGGCGGAAGTGCGGGCGGAAGTGAGGCCGGAAGAGAGGGCGGAAGTGAAGGCGGAAGTGAGGGCGGAAGTGATTGCAGAAGTGAGGGCGGAAATCAGGACAGAAATCAGGGCGTAAGTGAGGGCGGTAATCAGGGCAGAAATCAGGGTGGAAGTGAGGGCCGAAAGGGGTTGGTAGTTAGGGCAGAAGTGAGGGCGGAAATGAGGGCGGAAGTGAGGGCGGAAGTGCGGGCGGAAGTGCGGGCGGAAGTGAAGGCGGAAATGAAGGCGGAAGTGAGGGCGGAAGTGCGGGCGAAAGTGAGGGCGGAAGTGAGGACGGAAGTGAGGGCGGAAGTGAGGGCGGAAGTGAGGGCGGAAGTGAGGGCGGAAGTGAGGGCGGAAGTGAGGGCGGAAGTGAGGGCGGAAGTGAGGGCGGAAGTTAGATTGGAAGTGCGGGTGGAATTACCTGACCAAAAATTTAGGATAGGGAGCTATGGTTAGGGTCTTCCCTGCTTAAAATATGCAAAAAAAAAAGTTTTTTAAATAGGTAGCGCCGGTGAAATATAGATTACCTGCCCAAAAGTTTTGGGTAGCTAGCTACCCAAAACTTTTGGAGTCGTCCTGGCTCAAAATATAAAAAAAAACACGAAGCAGTCATAGGAACTGCCGAAAGAAGTTTATACTTAAAGCTTTAAACTATGAAATAACAATGACTACAAATAAGGGACTGCTTTTGGACTCCTGGACTGATTTTTATTTTAATTTACATTTTGTACTGAGCAACCCATCATTTATAGCCACTGTTATTTCATAGTTTAAAGCTTTAAGTATAAACTTCTTTCGGCAGTTCCTATGACTGCTTCGTGTTTTTTTCTCTCCTTCGGTGCATTATTTAATGTCAATCTCTTAATATCAAGTGAAAGGCCACATTGATGAATTTGAACATTTTTTTAGTTTATCACAAATAATTCTCAAATTTGTTACAAATCAAAGTGTTTCGCTATCTAAATGTAAATTGCGTGATTCAAAATAATCAAAATTAAAAAAAACCTTCCAACTATTAATATAAAAAAAGAATTACATACTCCTCCCGGGTATTCTGCAAAATATCCGGGTATCGAGGTACTCGGAATACCCGGATACTCTATACCCGGGATTGTATTCCCCAGTCGCAAAATAAAAAAATCTGATGAAGATTATTTAAGTTTTGGTTTTACATGAACCGGTGATGAAAATGAGCCAAATGGGATTGTGTAGTTGGCTTCAATATCTAGCATACCTTGCAGCAGAGCTGTAACTAGGGTATGGCAAACATGGCGCCGGCAATAGGCGCCTAATTAAAAAAGCGCTCACATAATGCACTCACTCATTTTACATTTTACAAATTTTAAACAGTTTTACTTAGTAAACATGATTTATTACCGTTTATACAAAATTTCAGAATTCTAGTAAATTTACGTAAATTTCTTCAAAAATATTTTTTCGTTAATTTGTGTTACCGTGAAGTTTAAAACTTGTTTTTAATTTTAATTCTCAACAGTGCATATAATAATAATTTTATATGATAAAATATGCCTAATTAGCAATTCTAAATTTTACCTTTTTTTTTGTTTTTGTATGAAATTTTTGTTGGAAATGCAATAATTTTAACCATATAAAAGAGGTGCATTTTCGAAAACAATTTCATATCAATTTTTATTGTCTTACGATAAAAAAAAAAGGTAAATAAGTATATATGCCCTTGTTTTTTTCTCTTTAGGTGCTGGAGTTCTTATCCGAAGCCAAGTGGGTTGAATCCCTTGCCTAGGATGACAACTCCAGATATTAGGATGGAATGCTCCGATACCGGTCACCACATGGATACTCCTGCGGGAGTACCCATACTACGTTGTGGTATTATGACTGGTTCACCTGCCACTATCAATGAATTCAGGATCACTAAGCAATCATGATCTTGTGTCCATTGACAGTGACAGAGGAGACCAGTCATAAATGGACGGACTCATTGGTCGTTCAATTGATTTTTAAATGTGAATTAGAGTAAAACTGACTAATGTTGATTCATCCGATCAATCAGGAGATGTCACTTGACATCTTCTATAACTTCAAAATTTATTTTACTAACTTTCAATTTTTCCAATACTAACAAAGTTAGCCTACGGAATACAAGTCATGTAGGGATCTAATTTTTTTGTGTAGAAATAATTAAATTTTCAAAAATTATTTCTAAAATGGCTTTTATTCAAAAAAAAAAAAAAAATTTAAAATCCCATAAATAATAATAAAGAGAAAGAGAAAATTTTAAAATAATTTTCCTCATTCTTTAAAAGTTTTGGTGAAGTAAAAACTTTTCACCTTGTTTATTTAATTACAATCAAAAATATATGTAAATAAAAAAAAAAAAAACTGACCGACCATAATAAAATATTTTAAGGTCACTAAACCCCCTTACGTAAGTGAAGCTATAGCTTCAACAACAAAAAAAAAAGTTTTTGATTTTTATACGACACAACATAAGATTTTTTTCAAGTTATTATGTATTTCGATAAATTTATAAACATAGTGTCGTGTTTGTAAATCTTCATACCCTTTAGAACTACTTTAAATTTTTTTTAAATAAAAGAATCTCAGCCAAATTTCTTCGTCAAAGATTTTCCAGAATGGAAATTAAATTTGAAATAAATTTAATAAAATTTTATTTTTCTTTTCCTAATTAACTTTTAATTCAGTGGTTCGATATTTAGCAAGAACTTTAAATTAATAAAAAAAAAAAAAAAATCGAATGAATCGAATGAATAAAAAAAAATAATAATAATAAAATAAAATAAAATAAAAATAAATTAATAAAAAAGAAATTAATATAAAAGTATCTTTCTTAAGTTTCTAATTTTCAATACATTTAAAATTGAAATTTCGCGGAACGCCGGTTAAGAATCATTCTTTTAAATAAAAACAATATGACCGCATGTAATTTTTTTTACCTATATTAATGAACTTTTTTCCTGAATAAAAAAAGAAAACTTAATACTAAATTAATTCTAAATAAAAATTATATGGTAGTTAATTTTTTTAAAAATACGTTATGCCCGATATTAAATAATTTCGCTGATATAGAATTTTTCTGACAGGGAAATTCTTGTATTTTGTATAGCTAAGCTACATTTCTATTTTTTATATTTCTAATATTTTGTTTAAAATTAAATAATTTATCTAATTAAAATTTTCTATTTTTATTTTTTATATATCAATTTTTATTGTCTTACGATAAAAAAAAAAAAAAAACCCTTCCAAACAAAATTATGAAGTTCATATAAATAAACCATGAAAATTTCATACTGTGTGATGCATACCCTTTTTTATGCAAAAAAAAAAAAAACAAACTCAGCTTACAACAGAACCAGAACCAGAATCATATTAAAACAACAAACAATAACCTGCACATTTTTTATTGAAAGAAAGCTGCACATAAATTTAAATATGCAATATGTATTGTATATATGTAAGAAATAATTATGTTTAATAAAAACAAAAAAACTACAAATAATATACCTACAAAAAACATATATAAGTCATATTAAGTCAGTAAATAATTTGTTCTAATTTATAGAATAATAAAAAAAATGCTTATTGTTGTAAAATTAAAACAATAAAATCAAGCAAAAGAAAAATTTTGAAATGTAAATAAAATATTAACGAGATATGTCAAAAAAATTTACATCTATGTAAAAAAAAAAATACAATAATAATAGCAATTATTGTATCATGCGGCATAAGCAGCCAACTTTATTTTAGTTTACGTTAGTTTAGAATAAAATTGTCGTAGGTATATTTAAGTTTCTTTTTTGTCAATAAAATTTAAATTTGAACATGAAATTCATAATGCCTTTGACTTAATTTATTATTTTCACAGGTCCTATTAGATAAAAGAAATGCAAGTGTAAGGTCCAGCTATAGGTGGCCATAGCCACAAGCTGAAGAATGACTCCTTAGTAATTTAGATTTATGTTTTTTTGTTATTTTTGAATTGGTTGGGGTTTTTGAAATATCCTTTTTTTTATACCTCCTTTTACCTTCTATCTTAAAAAGATATCCTATAAATATTGTTATGAACCCTCTGGTGTTCACTGTTGCGTACCCACCCAACGACGAGCTTAGACCCGGTCTGAGAACAGGATGTCCTAGACAGTGGACTCGGCACCAGCTTAAAATTTTGAAAGTAGAGCACCTTCTTTTGCCTCTACTTTCACCACTTTCCTTTTTTATTTTATCATAATTTTTATGATAAATTTCTCAGAGTTCATCTTGAACTCAGAATTTTTGTGCTTATACACACCCCCGCCCCCCCCCCCCCCCCCCCCCTCCCGTTTTTCAACCATAATTTAATTCGTAACATTTACTAAACCCTGAAAATGAAGTGATTTGTGTGAAACATTTCCAAATATTTATGTTGCTTTACGAGTTTTACTAAGACTTCCAGTAACTGTGGCTAATGGAGATAGAAGTTTTATCAAACTTAAGCTCCTTAAAAATTACTTGCGTGCTACAATTAAACAGGACTGGATTATCTATATTGTCAATCGAATACGAAGAAACCAACTTTGATGACGTAAACAACGAATTAGCAAACATTAAAGCAAGAAAAATGAAATTAAATTAAAAAATTTAAATTATTTGATTTGCAATTATTGCATTTTTTTTATTTTTTTTATTAAAGTTACCAAATCACTAGGTGGGATACCTTTTATACTATAAGAAGTATGGATTTGGTAATGAGGACAGGAAGTTTAAACGGGATTAAAAAGTGGGACAGTTAATAGGTAATCATTTACACTCCTCTTAAAGCGGCGCAGGTCGTAAATCAAACGACCGCCAGCTGTCGGGAACAATTTTATTGGGAGAGCATTCCACATTCTCGAGGTGCGAACTGAAAACGAATCTCCGAAGCTCGTTCTATCACATCTGGGAATTTTAACGGAATATGGGTGTGACGTTGAGGCGGTGAAAATACTTGAAGTTGAGGAAGTAGGGCCTTTACTTTCAGGGAACACGTATCCATTCCTACAAGGTATTTATAAAAGATAGAAACAGAACCTACATTACGACGGTGATTGAGTGATGATAATGAGCTGGTGGTTTGGTGATTGTTTATCAGTCTAATAGCCCTTCTCTGAACTTTGTCCAGGTATTCAAGGTGGGTTTTGGGAGCACCAGCCCATATATGCGAATTGTATTCTAATTTTGGTCGTATGTAGGATTTGTAAATGTTAAGGAGATCAGAGTGGGAAAAGTATTGTTTACATCTTTTTAAAAAACCAAGACATTTCGCTGCGTTTTTTGCAATTTCGAAAATATGAATTTTCCAGCTTAAATCGCTAGTTATTTTCGAACCTAAAATGTCAAGGCTTCCAGATTTGGCGATACTTTCTCCTTGAAAAGAAAATTGGGGATCGAAAGTCGACAGCTTTCTAGAAACTAGGCAGCATTGAGTTTTGGATGGAGTGTTGATTTAAGAAGATCATTGATGAAAATTAAAAAGAGGTTTGAGGAGAGAACACACCCAGACAGAAAGTTACCGACCAGACAGAAAGTTACTGATCCAGTTGACAAAGGCTGATCCTAGACCCATTGATTTAACTTTAGAAATCAAAGCCGGGTGCCAAACTCGATCAAAAGCCTTATCTATATCCAAAGCAACAACACAAGCCTCACCGGAGTTGTGAAGACTGGCGTTGAGCTTGTGGGATAAATATGTCATCAGGTCACCAGTAGATCTATTCGTACGAAAACCATATTGCTGGTCACTTAGCAATTTGTTGCATTCTAGGTATTTTTTAACTTTATTGTTAATGAGGGATTCCATTACTTTGGAAAGAATAGAAGTTAGGGCAATGGGCCTGTAGTTAGAGGGATCACATTTATCGACTTTTTTTGGAATAGGCTGAACATGCACAACTTTCCACTTGGTGGGGTAAATGCCAAGTGAATATGAAAGATAGAAAAGGTTGCGCAGAGGTTTAGCTAGAACAGAGGGAGTATGTTTCAGGACCACAGCCGTAATACCATCAGGACCAGTTGACTTTCTCACATTCAGATTTTTGAGAGCTTTCAAAACAGCACGTTGTCTAAAGTAAACTCTTCCAAAAGAAGAGTTTACTGGAGGCAAGACAGGTGGATCTTGAGCTGAAGCTGCGAGTGTTGAGTTTTGACTAAAAAGTTTTGCAAACAAATTAGTCTTCCCAACCGAATCTGATATGATCCGGTCTTTATCTACAAGGGGAAGAAAATATGAAGGCGAGCAAAAGTTCTGTTGTACACTTTTAGCGAAGCTCCAAAAGCTTCTGCTATTTTTAGGAAGGTTTAATATTTCATGACGCTTCCTCTGGGTATACAAAACCTTCTGCTGACAACAAATCTTACTGCATCTGTTCCTGACTTCTCGCCAGAGCTTCAGTGAACTTAAAGAATTATTTTGTTTATACTCACGAAAAGCATTATCTCTATCGGCTATGGCCTTTGCACAGGTGTCATTGAACCACGGATTTTTCGTTTTATTTTGTACTTTTTTATGGGGTATGAATAGTTTCATCCCTAACAGGATACTTTCAGTAATGACAGCCGTACAAAGGTCAACATCCCTCTCCAAGAAGCAGCGAGACAAATCCATCCTTCGAAGAAAGCCGGAGAGTCCATCCCAATTAGCTTGGGAACATTGGCATCGACAACAACATCACAGCAACAACAACCACAACAACACCAACATCGGAATCACAAACAAAAACAACAAAATCAAAACCAACAAAAGCAACAACAACAGCAACAACAGCTGCAACAACAACAGCAGCAGCAGCAACAGCAGCAGCAGCTGCAGCAACAACAGCAGCAGCAGCAACAGCTGCAGCAACAACAACCACAACAACACCAACATCGGAATCACAAACAAAAACAACAAAATCAAAACCAACAAAAGCAACAACAACAGCAACAACAGCTGCAACAACAACAGCAGCAGCAGCAACAGCAGCAGCAGCTGCAGCAACAACAGCAGCAGCAGCAGCTGCAGCAACAACTGCAGCAGCAGCAACAGCTGCAGCAACAACAGCAGCTGCTGCAGCAACAACAGCAGCAACAACAGAAACGGCAGAAACAAAAACAACAACAACAAAAACAACAACAACAACAACAACAACTACACCAACAACAACAACAACAACAACAACAACAGCAACAACAACAACAACAACAACAACAACAACAACAACAAAAACAACAACAACAACAACAACAACAACAACAACAACAACAACAACAACAACAACAACAACAACACCATTCACAACAACAACATAATAATCATTTTATAGAAAACTTTGTCTCTAATTTCCCTCTTTCAGAATGTTCGGATAGTTCAGATTGCTTTGGTTTTGATAATCATTTAGATGTTGGTTCTAGTAATCAGACCAACAACAGCGAAAGCAGTGAGTCGGTTAGGTTGATTGCAATACCGCCAAATAAATCAATTTTTTTATCTCGTTTAAGCCCGCAGACTAACTGTACAACTATTTTAGATTACTTGCAGCGTCACTGTATGTTGAACACTGACAATGTGGTCTGTCACAAAATTAGTAAAAAAGACAGTAGAGTTTCTTCATTTAGGCTTGTGGTGCCAAATGATTTGTTTGAAATTTTAATTTCTCCGCGCATGTGGCCTAATTTTACCTTTATTAAGGAATTCATTCCTTTCAATATTATTAATGGTAATAATAAGAATGTTTCTCCTCCAAAAAACTCGCTTGTGCATCCCTTTACTACGAGAACGTAAGGGGATTAAGATCGATCACTAAATCAATTTATCTTGCATCACAGTCTGCTTCATTTGACATCATTGCTTTCTCGGAGACATGGCTCTTTCCTGGCATAAAAGATTGTGAACTTTTTAGTCCAGAGTTTCAGGTGTTTAGGAGAGACAGACACTCCGATATTTCTGGAACTTCCCCTGTCGGCGGGGGAGTTCTCTTTGCAGTTCGTTCTGAACTAAATGCCTCTTTTGTTGAAACGCCTTTTTTTGAGTCATTAGAGGTTCTTTGTATTAAGGTCAAGCTTTCGAAGTCATTTTTGTATCTTGTGAATTGTTATATTCCTCCTGCATCTTCTTCCGATATCTACTGTTTGTTGAATGATGGCTTGAGCTTCCTTGCCTCGCGTTTGGAAGCGGATGACAGTTTGGTGGTTATTGGTGACTTTAACCTGCCTCACGTTACCTGGGTGCGGTCTGATGTGGAAAATTTTCTTATCGCCAATCGTTGCTCTTCTGGTGTAGAACGTGATTTCATTGATGGTTTGTCATCCAGCTCGCTGCATCAGGTTTCGGCTGTAAGGAATTTCAATGGAAGACAACTTGACCTGGTCTTCACTTCTGATCCAGATGACATGATGGTTGAGTTGGCTGAGACAGTGATTGTTGGTTCTGATAGACATCATCCACCTCTTTGTATTACCTTTGTGTTTGTTAATGGAGTTGAACCTGAGTATGTTTCCACTTATCGTTATAATTTCAGGAAAACAAATTTCAATTTATTAAACTTTTATTTAAGATCTACAGAATTTCAATCATGTTTAAATACTAATGATTTTCAAGAAGGTCTTCTAAATTTTTACAATTTTATATACTTTTACTTTTCACTTACTGTTCCCTTGGTTAGAGTTAGAGATTTTGGTAGCACTCCACCATGGTATGATCAAACTCTTAAATCACTTAAGTACAGGAAAAACAAGCTTTGGGCTAAGTATTTACATTCACGTGATTTGAATGATTATGATGCTTTCGTGGTTTTGTATGATGAATTCAAGACTTTACTTGAAAGTTCGTATAACGCCTACGTTAGTAAAATGGGTAGTGAGTTAATCTCTAATCCTAGAAGGTTTTGGCAATTTGTTAATTTAAAGAGGAAAAACGACGGTTTTCCAACATCCTTACATTTTGATGGTGTTGACTCTAAGGACTCATCGGTTATTTCCAATTATTTTGCAAAATTTTTTTCAAGTACTTATTCTAGTCAAGCCAATTTTAGTTTAGATCCCGAATATTTTCATTTCTTAGAATCCTTTTCAAAAACCACTTACTCTTCAATTATTATTAGCGAGTTAGAGGTTGCCAATGCAATTGGTGCGATTGGGGGTGATTGTGCGCCTGGTCCAGATGGTGTGCCGGCTCTGGTATTGAAGGAATGTGTTCAATCTTTGGCTTACCTCATTTCACTTCTTTTCAATCGATCACTGGAGTCAGCACATTTCCCTGATTTTTGGAAGTCCTCTTTCATTAAACCTTTTTATAAGAGTGGGGAGAAATCTGACGTCAGAAATTATAGACCCATTGCTAAGTTGTCTGCGTTGCCGAAACTGTTTGAAAAATTAGTTTTCGGGCATTTGTATTTTCATTGCAAACCGTTTCTCAGTGACTTCCAGCATGGCTTTCTGAAAAGTAAATCAACCACCACGAGCCTTATCGAGGTTGTTAGTGATTCGATTTGTAATATGGAATCTGGTCATCAAACTGATGTCATCTACACTGATTTTAGTAAGGCGTTTGATGTCCTATCTCACGACCTCATTTTGTTCAAGCTTGAATCCTTGGGGTTTCCAACGATTTTTGTGAAATGGATCTCGTCGTATTTGAGTAACAGAAAGTATTTTGTTCAATTTAGATCATCGGTCTCAGACTATTTTATTGCTCTATCTGGGGTCCCTCAGGGCAGCCATCTTGGTCCACTTTTATTCATAGTTTCAGTCAATGATGTTGTAAAAATTATCAATCACAGTGTAATTAATGCTTATGCTGATGACATGAAAATATACAAAAAGATTCTCAGCGCAAGTGATTGTATCCAACTTCAAATTGATCTTGACTGCTTTGCTGAATGGTGTACAAAGAATAATTTGATCCTTAATTCTAACAAATGTCAATTCATTTCCTATACTCGCAGGCTCCGCCCGTTCAGGTTTGATTATCGAATAGGTGACTCTGTTGTTTCTAAGGTTGAAGTTGTAAAGGATTTGGGTGTGTACTGTGATTCAAAGCTTAGTTTTCAGTTCCATGTTAATGCTACAGTTGCTAGGGGTAATTCCATGCTTGGCTTTATTAAGAGATATTCAAAAGAATTTAATGATCCAAGGGTGACTAGATCTCTCTTTACTAGCTTGGTGCGGCCTATTCTTGAATACTCAAGTCAAATATGGTCCCCTTACTATGGTGTTGACATTTTAAGAATTGAGTCCATTCAAAAGAAGTTTACTAGCTTTGCAGTCAGAGGTGTACCACTTTACTCAACATTTGATATGTCTTATGCAGAGCGTTTACAATTGTTGAATCTGCACTCGCTTGAGAGGCGAAGAGAGGTGGCTGGTGTCGTTTTCCTCCATCAATTGATTCTGGGAGCCATTTGTTCTGATGTCCTTGGTAAGATTAACCTTCGAGTTGTCGAAAGATCCCTAAGAAGAGTTGATCTTTTTTCCGTTGATTGGCATCGAACTAATTATGGTAGGGGGGAGCCGGTCTCCAGAATGATGGAAGCGGCGAATGATTGCGAGGATGTGTTCGATTTTAATCTTAGTAAAGACTGCCTTAAGAGGAAGCTTTATAAACGGAATAGATAATGATATTATTAATATTATTAATTAATTGATAAAAATATTAATGAGTTGCCAAAGATTGGCTGCAATGTCTGAAGGAGGGAATGTGTAATTTGCATTTCATTTATTTGTATTATTTTTTCTGCTGTTGTTATGTAATTGTGTGTAATTTTTATATATTTATATATCATTGTAAGTGATGAATATTTGAGCTTGAGTTAAGCTAACTAAATAAATAAATAAATAGATCCATACCAGTCTACCAGGAGCTCTAGATAAGCCCGCTCCACAATCAAGAGAGAAGGACGTGCTAATGAGACAATGTACGGAGTTTCCAAGGGGGGAACTAATTGAAGCGTTATAATTATCTGGGTCAGAAACAGATCCAAGAGATGATGACCCTGATGGTTTATATCTGGAATGTGGGTGGGTTCAGAAATAATTTGAATCAGATTATTAAGACTGTTGCTTATAGGACTGTTGCGATTAGAATTACTAAGCCATGATACGTTATGTACGTTAAAATCACCGAAAACCAAAATTTCAGACTCTGGGTTTTTCGCCAGAATCTGATTTATTTGATCCGACAGCAAGTCAAACTCGACAACGTGATCACTGCCAGTCAGTTGCGGGCTTCTGTAAAGGAAGCAAAAATGGATGACGTGTTTGTTAGTTCTTAATTTGAACCAAAGGAAATTTAATAAAGGATTTGATGATTTTAAATCTTTAATGGAAAAACAAGCAACGTCATTCCTTATATATACAGCGACTCCTCTGTG
Organism: Hybos culiciformis; assembly: GCA_964007475.1. Lineage (NCBI taxonomy): Eukaryota > Metazoa > Arthropoda > Insecta > Diptera > Hybotidae > Hybos > Hybos culiciformis. Next base: position 56,251,014 of record OZ023274.1, on the reverse strand, counting down.
GGCGACGTATAAAGAGTGAAGATCATAACCAGGGATTAAAAAACGGTTGGAGTCTCCGTTGTCCAATACTTGAGTCTCACTTAGAGCCAGAACATTTGGCTTAGCAGAGGCCAAATGGATTTGAACGGCTTGGAAATTCGCTTCCAAACCTCGAATGTTACAAAAATTTATAGAAAATTTTTTGCTCATCCTTACTGCAAGAAGTGTAAATTTTAATAAAACGAGTTGTTTCCGATAACAAGCTGACGAACTACGAACCGGCGGTCAACAGTTTTTAGAGCCTTATTGACTTTCAGTACGGCAACGACAAGCGAGTGAAGAAAAGTGCACGGGAATAAAGGATAGGAAAAAAAGGAAGATTTGGTAACCGCGTCAGTTTTATTTATAATTTTATTTTATTTCGAATAAAACTCGTCAGTTAAAACACGATGCAGTGCGAACACATTAAAATTTTAATTATTAATATTATTATTATTATTTATATGAATTTTTTTTTTTTTTTTTTTTTTAACACAAAAAAAAAAAAAGGTTCAAAAACAAACAATACAATTAAAATTAAATTGAAAATCTGTTTTATTTTTTTTTTTATTTCTTTATTTTTAAACAAAACAAATACAAATTTTTAGATTTGAACACAGAAAAACGCGTGCACAGTTTTACACAATCGAAGAACAACTGATTAAAAATCAACAAATGTATTAATTTCAAATTGAATAGTTATGTTGAATTTATAAAAAAAAATTATGATATTTTTTTTCTTATAATAAATAGATCAATATTAGAAATTGGAAGGTAATTTTTTGTATGATTTTGTATGACAGTAGGCGCCATTTTAAATCTTTGCCATAGGCGTCGCAAACTCAAGATACGGCTCTGCCCTGCAAATATTTTCCTACTTACATATCTCCCATTTTTTTTTTTCTAATCGATTTTCCCGACATTCAAGACAGATTTTAAAAATTTTCAAGTCAGTTTTAAAAAAAAATTAAGGCAGTAGTGGTTGAAAACAAATATCGCGCATTGTACAATGTATTTACAAATATAAAAAAAATATATTTTCAACTATTTATTTAAAGCAATTGATATAAAAGTTATCAAATTTTGTAAAATATTGTTATCAACTAAAACTAAAGGAATTACAAAATAGAAAATTTGATTTAATATTACTTTCTTATAATATTTTGATCAAGAAATAATTGTATGGTACAAATTCAGCTGATTAAATTAGAAATTTATTCCAATTTGATATATACATATATTATATTATATGATATACACAAGTTTCTAAAAAGAAAAATAGAACTATAAATATAACATACATATAAATTTATAATATATAAACAATTTTGTTCATAAAATATAATATACAAATTAATTTTTTTATTATACCACGTCAGGGATAAAATTACAAAGTTTATGATTAAACTAGTGTATTTTTGGTTTCTGCCATACAAAATTTCTGTAGTTAGTTACACAAGTTTAAGCTAAAACTACTTATTAAAACTAGAAAATGAAAGCAGTAAGCAAAAGTGAAATCAATTATTTGTAATAAATCATGTAGATAAAGTCGGGCAAAATAAAATATGTGGTGAAAAACTAAAAACAAAATTTCTACTCGTACAAAAAAAATCATAATAAAAAAGATAAATAATAACAAAAAAAAATTTTTAGTTGACAAAATAACACTAGTTTAATTTTATTTTATGTCTGAACGGTTTGCTTAAACTATATAATTTTATAGTTAAAATTTTGATGTTTGAACATGATATTACTCACCTACTTAATTTCATAACTTAAGATTCTTAATTTCAAATCGATTTTCTCTTCAGCTGAGTTTGAATTCTTATTTTTTTTTTGTCCTCTATTATAGCTTGTTTACACTTAGCTAATTTAACATGTTCGGACAACGAACATGTTCCGTTGGTGTTTTTGATGTTGTTTTTTCATAGTAAAAAAATTAAAACAGAAACACGTTCTTTAACATGTTTCTACAAAAACATGTTAATTTTCAGGGATGAATGAGTTATTTTTGAATAATATTTTGTTAGGCAATATTCAGTATGCTTTAATTTTTACTTGGTATGCCATTTTTGACTTTGAAATTTTATAAAGGTGGAGACACACTCATGATAAATGTCGCGCGAGTTCTTAACCTTGACACAACTTCATATATTTTAACTTCATTGGGCACGTCAGTTCCTTTGAGCTTATCTCCGGTATTATTTGAAATTTTTTATCTGACAGAGCTAAACATGTTAACATACGAAAAACATCGTCTGAACGGTCGATTTTCCAAAGATGTTTAACTCCTTTCGAACATGTTAAATTAGCGAAGTGTGAACAAGGCATTAGTTTGTTAATTGCCTCAACTCTATTACGTTTTAATGCCAACATTTTATTTTCCGCGTCCTTTTCTTTTTTAGAATCCTCTAGAGTCTAGATGACGTTTATAATTGAAATGTGACGACCTCACATATGATAAAAGCTTTGATGTTATCTCAAAAGATTCAATGCCGCCAACTGTGGATTCCGTCCATTACTAAGCGCTGCGCAATTAAAGATTCTTCCAACAAATTCTCAACAATTAGTGTTCCAACAGATGCATTACCTGAGTCATGGCAAATGAAGATATTGCAGATCTCCTATTAATGAAAAATAAAATGTATCTAAACGGGAATCAGAATTAAATTCTTTATTGATATATTGTAAAAAATCATCTTTGAATATTGTTGAGGCACATTTGCAAATGTTAATATATTCTTTTAATGCCAGTTCAGAATTTGTAGAATCTATTCTATTCAAATTAAATAGATGTTTTAATAACTTTCCGAAATTGTTAATATGGATTTCATCATTTGCCATAAAGCAACGAGGATTAATGCTAGATAAAGAATGAACAAATTCTTTTTTTATTGGACTGCGCTCAAAAATTTTAGAAACCGCTACTTTTATAATGGTTCTGCAATCCAACTTGAATTTGTCTTCATATTTATAAACGTTATCTAAACGTTTTAATAGATTATCTGCTAAGAATCCAATCCCCACGTTCTTAACCACATGTAAATTTACTTCATCATTCCATAAATAGTGTTTTGAAACACTATTTATTTGCACATGATAAGGTTTTTCATATGTTCTATCGGCTTTGTTTTTGGCAAATTTTTAGCTTCTTTAAAATATTTTTTAATTTTGTCAAAAACATTTAAGGGTCTTTCAACACAATCTGAATTCTCCAACCAGCGCACTCCGCAATACTTCAGCGGAAATAATTTCGATCCCGTAATGGAAATGAGCCCTCCTCTCCGCGCTGGTGAATCATTAAAAAAATAATAAAGATTTCGCAAGAAAATATCTATCTGCCTCTCGTGAATCCGGTTTTTAATGCCCCGTGAATTACATCTAGACCACATGTACCGATATCTACTAATTTTTTTTCGCTATCATCTAAAGATCTCGATTTGTCTTGTAATTTTTTTAAAAATGATAAATTAACATTAGGACCGTCCATTGACACCTAAAAAATAAACTTAGCCGTAAATTTATATTTTAAAAAACCACTTTTATTTTTAAACGTAAGTATAAGATTAGAATGAATTACGAAAATGAAGTATTTGAGCTTATACTGTACACGGATTCAAATAAAAAGTAATCATTATTAATAACTTGATTGAATTAATTCTTCACCAACAATCCTATAAAAAATTTACACACTTTTTTTATATTTATTTAATTTAAATTTAAAGTATCTGAATTTTTATCAGTGTTTAAATTAAGTTCTACTCAAATCAATTTTTTTTTTGTAAAATGTAAAGGCACGTAGATAGTTTAAAAAAAATACTTATATATAAAAGAGTGGGTGTGTTCAAACAGTGCGCTTCTAGACATTTTGTCATAGGCGTTCAAAGGCAAATAGAAATAATAATGGTAAAAAATACAACCAAAATTTCTCAAACAGAAAATAAAGTTCAAATTTGTAATACTGCAGCAACCAACCAAAAAGAAGAAAGCGAGTTGAGTATGAATAACCAAAATAAAAAAAAGTTCACGTGCACTTACAAACTGTTACCGTGAAGGTTTACTTTTTTTTGTCAATTGATTTTTAAATGTGAATTTTTGATTATTATTACGATATTTCATGATTTTATATTAATTACCTTTTAATAATAAAAAGAAGTTCATACAAAGTCAATAACAATCAAAAAATGCGTAATTGACAAATTTTAACCCTTACTGCTTTTTATATGCAAAATGAATTTTATATGAAATTGTTTTTGTAAATAAACTTTTAAAAATCATATAAAAGCACAACGATTTACAAAGGTAGTTTCATATTTCATTATGCATATGGAAAAAAAGGTAAGCTTTCTTTTATGTTTTTTTTAGGTTGTATAATCTTGGCTAAGTGAGCACACTGGCCAAGACTATATAATCCTAACCCCTTTTTCTTTAGGTGCCGGAATCTGCCATCCGAGGTTGCAGTGGATTTATTCCACTGGCTAAGGATGACAGATCCAGCAAAGGTTAATATCAGAAGTTAGCAGGTTCTCGCCGCTTATGATATAAACCCAAAACCACCCGCTCCTAATGGAGGATTCTTGACCCTATTCAAGAATCCGAAGCAAGGACAAAACCAGTCGCCACCTGGATGCTACTGCTCTGGAGTGGATCTTTAGGTTAAAACATATTTTTTTGACCTGAGGATTCACTGTAGATGTAGAAGTTTCCAGTACATGGTATGCCACCTGGTTTAGCCTTCTAAACGCAAATCTTAGGTCAAAACAATGTATCGACCTGGTGATTGGCTATAGAAGTTGGAAATTCCAGATCGTGGCATACTGAGATCCCCTGGCTCTGTGAGCAAATCTAAGGCCAAAACAATGGATTAGCCTGGATTCGCCACAGATACAGGAGACTTAGCCCATGTACGTCTGGCCATGCACCTGTTCTGATCGACTCTTGGTTAAACCCCGACCCTACGAGAAATCTTGGCCTAGGATTTAACTAAAGAGGCGAATATACCAGGTTGCATAAGTGTTAATCTCAGGTCATTCCTTGGCTCTAACTTTCGCGCGGGCTCTGGTTAGACCAAGATTAGCGTAAAATGACCCAAGATTACCACTAGACTGGTTATGCATGCACCACATACAGAGAATTCTAGGCAATTTTGTACAAATGAAAATAAAAGAAAAAATTCCGATCTTTCAACTTTATTTTAATTTATTTTAAATCAATAAAAAAAAATTTTCAATCTTTTGATATAAGATTTAACCCATCTTTTCTTCTGAAAAATTAATTATTTCAGTCAAATTATGACCAAATAAACATAAACCAAATATATGAAATCAATCTTTAATAACATCCAATCATTAATCTTTTAATAAATAAAATAAAACATCATTGTGATATTTTATTCTTGTTCAAACTAAAAAAAATTATATATGCAAATCTTCCAGCATAATTTTATTTCAAAAAATTTCCTATTTCGAGAAATATCTGGATAGTTATTTTAAAAAATTTTTAAAAATAAGTTTATTAATTTTTTTACTTCACTTTGAAGTCAAAATATTGATAAAATACGACCAATATAAAGAAATTTTATAAATCATACCAAAATTTACGTTTGTACAAGATTGGTTAAAAGACTCTGCATATATGTATACATATATATGTGGTGGAAAACAAAATTCTTAATTTCTTTTCTAAAAAAATTTAACTAATTTTCTTTTCTAAAAATCTTAAAATTAACCCATATAAAAAAAAATATTCTTATATCCACCATGACAATTTTTTACAACTGGTAAATTGTACAACTGGTCAATTGTGCAACTGGATTATTTTTTACCAGTTGTACAGAGAAAAATACCAGTAGTACAATTTTTTTTCGCCATACAAATTGAAAAATTGTACAACTGGTAATTGTACAAGTGGCACTCACCCAGAAAAAACAATGTATGTACTCAAAATATCTGAGCCTTTTTTGTAATATGCGTGCATATGAAATATGAACGAAATGATAGAATAAAATATGTTGAAATTTTTTTGTTGTTCGTAACTAACCATTAGAAAAATTTTGTTCATATCACGAATGCACGAATTCGCCTATCTAACAATGTAGTTTGTAGTTGTAGTTATAGTAGATTACAATACATGTTCTGAAAATTTGTTATTCTTGCGAGTTGTGTATGCACACAAACACATAGACATGACTCTTTTTATATCACGAGACCGAAGGTCGAGTGATATAATATTGACGAGAGAGAGAATATAGAGATAATTTATAATAAAAAATAAAGATATAAGAAGCCAAGGGAATTTTTCCACGTTAATTATCCTTTAATTTGTCTTTCTTTTACAGATAAAAGAAGCCAAGGGAATTTTTCCACGTTAATTACCCTTTAATTTGTCTTTCTTTTACCAAGGGAATTTTTCCACGTTAATTATCCTTTAATTTCTCTTTGTTTTAGAGATAAAAGGAAAAAAGTGAAATATTGTGAGTGTGAGAGATATTATCTTTGTTTATTGTATTACGCAGTTCAAAATGAAGTAAATACAATATAGGGAAATGTAAATACAATTTACATTTCCCTATAATTGCTTGTGTATTGATGCATGTAATGGACTATTTACCGAGCTAAATTTGCGAATGTAAATACAACTTACCGAAGACATGCACATTAAAATATTATTAAAATTTAAAATTGTTGCTGTTCAATTAATTTGTATTAATTATAAAATTGCATATTTACATGCAATTTGTTGTTGGGGATAAAAAATACAAGAAAATTTATACAAATAGAATATGTATAAGGCAGTGGCGAGCGGTCTAAGGTGCTCCAGGTGCAGAGCACACTCTCTTAAAAAATACCTTATCAAAATAAAATTATAAAAAAAATTATAACTAGCAAGAGTTTTTAAATCAATATGTTTTTATTTTCAATACATACTGGCAAACAAAAGTACTCTGAATATTTACAAAATTCGCGTTAGAATCTGAAAAAAGTAAAAACTAAAAATTTACCATTATCGCACCGCAAGTAAAGTTATAACAAATTTTTTGGTGCTAACCAGGTGCTAGCACAACTTGCTTGAACAAAAATAATAAAGCTTTTTATTTTTCATATAAAAATTTCCAGCATTGCGCATGCGTAATCATTTTACACAAGCAAAATAAAAAAAAAAAAATCCTTTTGTGTGCTACAAAATTTCTGCACCTCTCTATCAACAAACGAACATTATAAACAATTTCTGATCCTACACAAAAAACTCTAGTGGAAAACTCTGAAGGTGTAAGCTTTTTATATTGTTTTGTGCTTTTGATGTTTTGCCGCTCAAGGGAATTTTTCTCTCTCTGAACATAAGAACTCTAATGGAAAACTGTGAAGGTGTGTTTTGTTTTGTGCTTTTGATGTTTTGCCGCTCAAGAGAATTTTTCTCTCTCTGAACATAAGAACTCTAGTGGAAAACTGTGAAGATGTGTTGTTTTGTTTTGTGCTTTTGATGTTTTACCGCTCAAGGGAATTTTTCTCCTATGAACATAAGAATGGTAAAATTCTGAAAAGTAAACTGTTGTAAGTGACAATAATGTTGTCTTTAAAAAAAAATGTTTATTGAAATGTTTTTGTTAAAATTTAATTTAATTCTTCTTAGGAAAATTTTGGAATAAAAATATTCTGAACGTAAAATAGTCTAGTTGCGTTTGGTTGGTGTAATTAAATCTCAAAAGGAAATTACAGTAACAAAATGCATGTTGAATTTTTTTACACAGAATATTTTTATTTAAAAATTTTTTTGAGGAGTGTTTCAAAACATTATAAAAACATTATAAATTATAATTAACTACAATCTAGATTAATAAAAAAAAATAAATAAATAAATAAAAAATAAAAAATGGAACCATTATCCCTCTACGTCCTCGTCATTGGTTCTGGGTCACTCCAAGGGTGGGACAACTCTACACACCTTCAAATAAAAGTCACCGCACGCCACTGGTATAAGGAGCTATTTTTTTTTGTTTATTTTTATTGAATTGAACACAATTATTTGTAAGGTTGTTTAATAATTTATGGAGGATTTCTTATACATTTCTGCTCGTTCATTAACGAAATCATCAATTACACGAGTCGCCATTGGTTCAAAATATACATATATTTTACCTGAAGCAACTTTTTATTGTCTAAATATCAACTTCCGTGTTCAAAATGCTTTAAAATATCATGAGCAACTAATAAATAGGCTATCAAGATATCGGGTGCAAACCATTTTTTTTCATCAAAAAAACGCACGACAAGATCTTTCTGTCCTTTTTGAGCGATCTTATTTAATGTTTCATCAAAACATATTACATAATCATTACATAGTTTCACATCTTCAATCAAGCAGCATTCAGAAATATATTTCGATATCCTTGCATAACTATATTTTGATGGTCCTAATTTGAAAGTGTTTGAAATTTTGCTGTCCGGGAACATCATTATAAATGAGACCCTATATTTTAACAAGAGTTGAGAGAAAACCGATGTCGAATTACGTTAAGACACCATATTATTACACCCTTTGTAGTGTCATTTTTGATAAAAAAGATTTTTCGCTAGCCCTTGAAGATGTATTAGTTGATAATATTGAAAAACTTGGTGTTGTTGAGAAATTTGATGACGAATGAATAGTTGATGAAGATGTAAGATTTGATGAAGACGCAATATTAGATGATGATGTAATATTTGATGATACTGAAGGATAGTTTGATTGTTGATTAGATTTTTCCGGAGAAAAAAAATAAATAGATGTTGATTTTTTATTTTTGGATAATTCGAAATGTGTTTTTCCATTGGCATGAGATGTTAACGCCTGTCTTCCCATATTGCCAAGATAGATTTCTTTTTTTACAAATTTTGCATTTGGCATGATAAATAGATTCTAAAATATTTTAAAATGAAGGTATTAATTATTTGAGTCGAAAAGAAGGAAAAATATATTATTTTGACAAGAACATATTAAATTGGGTTATATGACCTTAACTTAAAAGGGAAAAGTTCTTAATCTAACTATAAATCGTTAAAAACAGTTTTTCTTGACATGCTTTCATTCACGTTTTACACAATTTATTTATAACAAACATAGCCATAATGTTTCAAAATGAGATGATAGAATGAAAGGATAATTTCAGAACAGAACAGTAATTTCAACGAATATGGATTAACAATTAATATGAAAAAATGTGAGTTTTTTAAAGAAGAACTCAGTTTTTTAGGTTATCTAGTTACGCCAAAAGGAATAAAACCTAATCCATCGAGAGTAGAAGAAATAATTAATTATCAACTTCCAGACACATTTCATGATTTAAGTAAATTTCTTGGTCTTCTCAATTTTTATCGACTGTTCATATCAAGCCATTCTGCACAATATCAAGCCATTCTCCATGATGTCAAGAAGGGACAGCCTAAGAAAGACAACCGTAAAATTGTTTGGACAATAGAACTTCAGAATGGAAGCTGTTTTACAACAATTCGTTTCTGGAAATTGGAAACAACTTGGGTTTTATTGAAAAAAAAATTCAGATACTGAGGTTCGTTATAGTACGTATGATAGAGAACTACAAACAATTTTTTCTGAGTTGATACACTTCAAACATTTTTTAGAAGGAAGACAATTTGTAATATATACTGATCACAAACAATTAACATTCGCATTTTTACAACGTCCTAAAAAGCGTCACCACGACAACTCCGACAATTAGATTATATTGGACAATATTCAAGCAACATTCAGTACATATCCAGCTGAACTGACTTATGATCTAACATTACAGTTACCAGGTCAATTTTTTTCCGGAGAAGTGACAAATGCTAATAATGATTGGGTTCAGGAGTTCTGTAAAAAGATGGATGGTTTACGAGCATGTAAAACGCCATGGTAAACATAGTGTGTTTGTTCCTAAAGAACTTGAAAAATGTTCACAAGTTTTTCTAAGAAACGATGCCATTAGAAAGCCTTTGCAAAGACCGTACAGTGGACAATATTTTGTAGTTAGCAGAGACAAAAAAGTATTCTTCATCAAAATCAAAGGCAAAAAAAAAGCTGTTTCCGTTGATAGATTAAAACCAGCATATCTTCAAGAAGATAAATTGTTGATGTATTATTACCTAAATCAATAAAAATAGGAACATCAATGATTTTAAGATCTGCTCAATCATGATTCAAATTACGTTACCTTTTATTCTTGACATTGTTATTTAGATTTTCAATTTTTAATTTTCAATATATTTCTGAGATAAAATTTCTAATTCGAAATATATAATTTTATTAAAGTTCATTTCATTTAAAAAATATATAAATCACATTTTTTAATTTCAAAATAATATTTATAAGTTTGTAAATTATTTCTATAAAGTAGTTTTTAAGTATTTTTAAATAAATCATTAATTCTATAAAAAGAAGATTTTGATTTATCTACACAATACTACAAAACTAAAGTAAAATTTTAGATAGATGAAATTAGTAAGATTAATTTTAAGGCTAAGCGGGAATAGAAAAGTTAGTCCAATTAATAAAATTTGATTTCCAAAATATGACGGTATTTGAAAGAAAAACGTTTCGTTAATAATTTAGGTAAACGAATGAATTATCGATTTTCTAATGCCCATCTACAATAGCTCCGTTTTTACGTTTTCACGCGTTTAACGCGAAAAATAGCAATTTTGGCCTTTTTTTTGGAATTTCAAAGGCGTTTTTTGGCTCTATCCTTTATTTTATCGAAAAAACCCAAAAAGCTAAAATTAACTACTCCCAAATGCCCTTCAAAATGCATCTTTCGAAAATTTCTGCGATGCCCATAAAAAAAGTTGAAAAAGTAGACTTTTGGAAAATAAATTTTTTCTCAAAATTTAACTTAAAAAAATTTTTTTTTTATAAAGACCAAAAACTCCGAAAAAAGATTGGTTTAAACGAAAAAATACAAAACTGGAGAAAACTGGAAAAAAGTAGAACAAACTCAAAAAAAAAACCCCGTACGAGGTCTTATGATGCAGGGGTCGTATTATACTTACCGTCATTCCTGTGTACAACTGTATTAGAAACTGTTAAAATAAAAAGACTTGATGTAAAAGTTCAAATAAGGCATTTTAATTTCTTTCTTATTACAAGATCATATAAAAATTAGAGTAACATAAAAATTAGAGAAATAAATCCTTCAAGCAGTTGATTTTTAATAAAATAAAAGCAAAGTGATGATTAAATTAAAACCAAAATATTCCGTTACACTGACACTTTCACTGAGTTTTAGGTCCCGTTCTTAAAATGTATTTCTTTTTACCACACCGAAGAACGGCTGAGCTAAATTAAAATTAAATTTAATGTATAACAAGTAAATTTTGTCACACTCGACCAAAACGTTAAAAAACATATTTGTAGCATTTATCTGGATTACAAAAATAATTTTTGGAATACTTTCCTCCTGAAACAAAGAATTTTAGTTGGGTGCAAAATCCGTTTGTTGAGTCTAGTGATGCAAAAAAATTATCACTTAAGGAAAGATAGGAGCTGATAGACATATCTACAGATACAATATTAGAAACCACATGTCGCCAGGTTGAAATTGTTACATTTTGTATTCAATTATTATGAATATCCAGAAATTTTTGAACAAGCCATAAAAGTATTAATGCCTTTCGTAACAACATATTTTTGCGAGAGATCATTCTGTCTTCACATTGCTTTACATTACATTGCTTGATGCAGAAAAAGTCATGCGCCTATGGTTAACACCAATTTCTACTACTATCGTCAAATTATTTGGTTAAAAACAAGCTCACCCAAGTCATTAATTTAATTTTTACGTTTTGTTTTTTTGTGTAAATAGATGTAACAATAATTTTTTTATTTTTGAATAAATTTGAATTTATAATTAAATAAGCTACTATCCATAAATAAATGTATTTCTCATGAGGTTCCGCGAGCTTTTGAAGTTTGCAGACCACTGCATTAGGTGATTCCCTCAATCTTTTTAGTATTGATGTACAACTTCGAGAAGATGAAATTATGAATTTAAAAGAATCTGAAAAAATTGTTTTGAATTCTTTATTGAAGAAGAATGTTGATTTTTTTGATACAATTGGTCCACTCACGTCTTATGCTGAACATCGCATTGACACAGCCGAGCAACAGAGCTACAACTCCGTATAGTTTAACTGCAACGCGAACCATCCAGAATGTTAGAAAATGATATTTATTTATTTATTTATTTATTTACTTATTTATTTCCAAATTTACAAGTCCAAGCCAAGTAGGCTTAAAAAGATTTACGGACTTAAAAAGAATAAAAAAAATCACGAAGCAGTCATAGAACCAGGCCCGGTCCTAGCTGATTCGGCGCCCTGTTCCGATTTTGAAAATTGCGCCCATAAGCATAGTATAAGTCATTTTCACGTCACCATTGAGGTAGACCAGGCCAAAATAAACGAGCCAATTTTAAGAAATATCAAAAATTAAAGAGCCGCAAATTTTTTTAATAATTATAAATATATATAAGAAAATCAATATAGTTAATTTTTGATTTATATACCGTTTTAAATTATTAAAAATTAAATAAAACAATAATTTTGATTTATAATTATGAATTTTATATATTGTTCAAAATATATAATTCTTCAAAATTAATTGTAATTTTAATGATGACACCCTTAATTGATTTGTTCAATTCTCGTCCGTCATTGAAACTCAATGTTTATTTTTACAAAATAATAAAAATTCTTTATTTGTAGTTTACAGTGGAAAAAAAATTCTTGATTTGTAGTTTAGGGTGCAAGAAAATTCTTTATTTGTAGTTTAGAATGAAAAAAGTTTAGGCCGGGTGAAAAAAAAAATTTGTCAGAATTGTTTCTTCGAGCCGAATGCAGTGTAAAAAAAAAATGATTTCCGGAGCCGCATGCGGCTCAAGAGCCGCAGTTTGAAGTCTGAAGTAGACTATACTAAAGCGCTTTTTTTAACGAGGTATTCCCAGTAAGTCTAGTGCTAGTCCTCAAATAAATATACATACACTAGGTAGAAAAAGTCTGCGTACGGGCTCGTTTTCTTATTTTTTGTTCCACACGTTCCCAGTTTTTGATGTCATTTAAACGGACTCTGTAAAAAATTTTTTTTTTATCAAAATTTAAATTTTGAGAAATATCAATTTTTGGAAAAGTCTGCGTACAGCCGGTTTTAATGCCGCATCTCAAAAATTAACTAATAATGCCATTTGAAAGGCAATTGAATGTAGATAATTTTGCGCCATATAATTTTATCCCTACGATAAGTGAAAGTGTCAAAAATCGCCTTTGAAAATCATAAAAAGAAGCGGTTCTAACCTATTTTCCAGCAGTTCTAAGCTATTCCTATGAGTTTCAAAGACAATTTTTGACACTTTCCCTTATCGTACAGATAAAATTATATGGCGCAAAATTATCTACATTCAATTACCTTTCAAATGAGATTACTAGTTAATTTCTGAGACGCGGCATTGAAACAGGCTGTACTCAGGCAGTTCAAAAAATTAATATTATTTCTCAAAATTTAAATATTGAAAAAAAAAAAAATGTTTTCACAAAAAACTTTTTTAAATGACATCAAAAACTGGGAACATGTTGAACAAAAAATAAGAAACGAGCCCGTACGCAGACTTTTTCTACCTATACCAAAAAAAATATTTACATAAATACTATGTTGATTTTATTCTATGCTGAATTCTTATTTGCACATTATACAATGTGCAATTTGATCACGGTTTACAAAAAAAATTGTATACTGTGTTGATTTTTTTCTAAGAAGAGTTTTTTTGTGAACAGTAGCACAGTAGTCAATTTCAAATGGATTTGCATGTTCTTGACTACAAATCGATTGGCGACCTATTCGTTAGGCGCCCTGTGCAAGTGCACATATAGCAGCACCGGCCCTGCTTAAATCAGAACCTCTTTCAAATTTAACACCCTAAGAATTGACACAAATAAAAATCAGAATAGAACAAAAGAATTGCTTCAAATTATATCAAAAAATATCAAACCACAATATAAGGATAAATTATTAAATTTATGTGAACAATATAGTAATATTTTCCATATGAAAGATGATAAAATGACAACAAACAATTTCTATACACAAAATTTAGATAATATTACTCCGGTATATGTGTAGAATTAAAGACTTCCATATTCCCAAAAACAGGAAATCGACGACCAAGTCAATAAATTGTTAAAAAATTATCTTATTGAACCAAGCCAATCTAATTTTAATACCCCTATCATTTTAGTGCTTAAGAAAGGTTTAGATAAAAAATGAAGATTATGCATAGATTACCGTCTAGTAAATAAAAAATTAATCGCCTATAAATATTCACTGCCAAGAATAGAAGACATATTAGACAATTTAGGCAGATCAAAATTTTTTACTGTACTCGACCTTTACTCTGGATTTCATCAAGTTCCACTTAATGAAAACTCGCGAGATATAACATCTTTTAGCACAGACAAAGGCTCGTTTAGATGGAAAGTTCTTCCATTCGGTTTAAATGTATCACCCAACTCATTTTCTAGAATGATGGCATTAGCTTTCTCTGGTCGGCATTAGCCGGTAATTTAAATTGGACTTTTAAGCTGACCTTAAACTGGCGGCCGGCACAAACTCCTGTTTATTGGTGTTCAGGTTAGTTTCAAAACTAACAAACAAGTCGGCGGCATATCTTAAGCCGGTGTGCCAAAAATATGTTAACTATGAGTGAACTTGTAGGCCGGTTCCGTAATCGACGCTCATGCCAGTACAAATACTTGACATTTCTTTACGAACTGGAGCGATGGTATATTGGGAGGGTCTTTATGATAATGATCTAAAAGTTTTTGTTTTTCCCCAGTACTATTAATGGGTAATGGACGTGAAACTATCGCGATTTCCAATTCTTTTATCTTTTTATTTGCAACTTTAATAAAATATTTTATTGTAATTAATTTAAAAATACTATCCTCTTTATTTATTTGAATTTTGTTTATATTACTTTTAATTAAATTTTCTTCTAACTGGACAAGAAACAATGCTAGAATTGTCTCCTTTTTCAAAATACAATACATTCGATTCTCTATTAAGCAACTGTGTAAAAAATTAACTCATATTTTTTATTGAATCAAATTTTTTATTAATTTATTATTAATAATATTGAAATAAAAATAATAATATTGAAAGAAAAGTTTAATATTTAATGGCTTCCTTGATGTTGAAATTCCTTGCACAATTTCTCTAAATTAGGTTATGTTATTGTTTTTAATCTGATACAGGCATCTGAATTTTCCAGCGTGAATCTTGTTCCTCATCTTCAAAAATCAAAAAAATGAAGATGAAACTACGTGGCCGGATTGGGTAATTGGAATTATGGCCGCGGGTAACTATGTTATCCGCGGGCGTACCACTGCTCTAATGTCTGGTAAATATTTGAAATGTCATTTTTATATATTAATTTGCGTTTTTTGTATACTTTACAACTATCTACTGAGTTGAAGATTTTTATCTAAAATATTTTCTTGGTTTGGAATGTTGCTACTTTCGTTTACTGATTTTTTATTTGACATTGATCTTGTAGTAACATATACTTTATTTTCTTTATTTTGCAAATCTTTAAGTTCGTCTATTGAAATACGGGATAGGGCATCTGCCACTACATTACATTTTCCTTTAATATATTCTACTGGAAAATTATATTCTTCTATATCTAAGCGTATTCTAGTTAATTTTGAAGATGGGTTTTTTAAAGAAAATAAATAAATTAAGGGTTTATGATCAGATCTAATTGTAAACTTTGTTCCGTAAATGTATGGTCTATAGCAGTGGTGTCAATAACGTCGATCGCGATCGCGTAATGATTTTAGGTCGATCGCCAGATTCAGATATTTATTTCCTTTCAAATTGCCGTTTTCAATTTCAAGAATCAAAAAAACTTATCTAATTTTCCAAACATGTTGGCGCAATTAAAAAGTTCTGCTTCTTCTAATTATGATAAAAATAAATATATCAAAGAAATTAAGAACGTTATTGAAGAATTTGGTAACCGATTCGAAGATTTTAAAAAAACTTGATAATAAAGTTTTATTTACCAGTTTTCCATTTGATAGCAATATTAAAGCAGAAACAATTGCAGAAAACTTTTCAACTATTTTTGATATGAATAACATTAAACTTGAAGCAGAAATTATTACTTTACAAAATGATATTTATATTAAAGTAAGAGCTTCCAAAGATAAATTCTTGGTAGCAGAAGATAAATATCCGAATCCAAAAAATTTGCTGAAAATTTATACGCCTGTTTTGGTATATTTGTGCGACATATTTGTGCGAATCAGCATTTTCACAAATGAAAATAATAAAGTCGAAATACCGAACTAATTTAACAAACACTGAGAATTTGGATCCCTAAATATTGCTTTCTCCTCTTACTCCTTTCTTTTAGAAAAAGTAGATCGCAGAGGATTTTCCCTGCACGAAGTAGATCTTATAGAAAAATCAGTTGACACCCCTGGTCTATAGTGTAAAATTGCGAAGTGTGTTGCAGCTAATTCTTTTTCTATTGTTGATTTATTCATTTCACCTTTTGTAAAACTACGTGAAGAATAAGAAATTGGTAAATCGTTGCCATTGATCTCCTGACTTAGGTTGGATCCTATTTCCGTCAACAGTAATGATAAAAGGTTTTGGGAAATTGGGATAATTTAAGATTGGAGGATTAATTAAACAATTTTTTAAGATTTCAAAAGATTTTTGACACTCTTTTGTCCAAGAAAAATTTACTTCAAGTCTAGTCATATTATTTAAGCGTTTTGCTATGGATGCGAAATTTGGTATGAATTTTCGATAATAGTTCGTAAATGCGACAAATTGTTTGGTAGCATCTTTATCTTTTGGTACAGGGTAATTTCTAACTGTATCTTTTTTGCTACTATCTGGGTAGATACCTCGATGTCCTAGGTATCTTACTTCATTTTTAAAAAATTAACATTTTTCAAGATTCAGTTTAAGGTTAAATTTTTTACAAACTTCGAAAATAGATTTAAGATTTTTAAGGTGATGTTCGACTGAACAGCCAATACATATGATATCGTCAATATATAGAAAACATTGTAGTTGTGTATCCGACACAAAAGCTATGTTCTAAGTCGAAACAAATATTTGACCTTGCAGCCTATCCAATTCTTGAATGTAGGCGACTTATTACGGTAATCTTTCTCTTTAAACGGTAACTGGTTGTACATAAATGTCAGTTTACGTAAAGCTGACAACGGCGTCAGTTATTTGTGTACAAATAACTATTATAAATTACTTATTACATGTTGGTAAATCAAAGGAAATTGCTAGGCGTACATAAGCGCCAGTTTACGTAAAGCTGACAACAGCGTCAGTTATTTGTGTAAATTACTAAAACAATGTATAAAGTTTTAATAGATACTGAATTTATATTTTCTATTTAATACATATAATACGTATATTACTATATATTTATATTAATACATATTTAATACGTATATTAATACATATTTAATACGTATATTACTGACATAGCTCAGTGGAAGACTCTACATCACATTGAACACAGCGGTTAAACAACGTCTGGTAGTGATAGAACTTAGATGGTTGACCGGAAACAAATAAAAAAAAGAATATAAAAAAAAAAAAAACTGAAAACAAGCCAAAAAAAAAAAAACAAAAAAAAAAATACAAAAAAACAAAAAAAGTAAAAAAAAACAAAAAAAATAAAAAAAAACAAAAAAATGGAAGAAAAAAAAAATAAATAAATAAATAAATAAAAAAAAAAACAAAAACCAAAAAAAACAAAAAACCCAAAAAAAAACAAGAAACAAAAAACAAAAAAATAAAAAACACACGAAGCAGTCATAGAACTGCCTACAGAAGTTTATACTTAAAGATTTAAAATATGAAATAACAGTGGCTACAAATGATAGGCTGCTGAGTACAAAATGTAAAATAAAATATTTTACCCTCTACCAAAAAAACGCACAACGCAGCTAAAGAAGTATAAACTTCAAAAAAATTTTCGTGTATTTTGCTCCGGCACGACCTAACCGTAGCTCCCCACCCAATATTTTTTACAGGTAATATTAATTTCATCGGAGCTACCTATTTTGAAAAAATAATTTTTCGTATATTTTGCTCCGGCACGACCTAACCGTAGCTCCCCACACAAAAATTTTTTTCCAGGTAATATTAACTTCAACGGAGCTACCTATTTTGAAAAAAAAATAAATGTTCGTATATTTTGCGTCGGCATGACCTAACCGTAGCTCCCTGCCCAAAAATTTTCCGGCTGGTAATCTTAATTTCACCGGAGCTGTCTATTTTGAAACAAAAAAAATTTTTGTATATTTTGCTCCGGCACGACCTAACCGTAGCGGCACGACGTAACCCCACCCAAAAAATTTTTTTCAAGTAATATTAATTTCACCGGAGCTACCTATTTTGAAAAAAAAAAATTTCGTATATTTTGCTCCGACACGACCTAACCGTAGCTCCCCACCCAAACATTTTTTTTCAGGTAATATTAATTTCACCGGAGCTACCTATTTTGAAAAAAAAAAAAAATTTCGTATATTTTGCTCCGGCACGACCTAACCGTAGCTCCCCACCCACACATTTTTTTTCAGGTAATATAAATTTCACCGGAGCTACCTATTTTGAAACAAAAAAATTTTTCTTGTATTTTGCTCCGGCACGACCTAACCGTAGCTCCCCACCCAAAAATTTTTTTTCAAGTAATATTAATTTCACCGGAGCTCCCTATTTAAAAAAAAAAATTTTTTCGTATATTTTGCTCCGGCACGACCTAACCGTAGCTCCCCACCCAAAAAATTTTTTTCAGTTAATATTAATTTCACCGGAACTAACTATTTAAAAAAAAAAAAATGTTCGTATATTTTGCTCCGGCACGACCTAACCGTAGCTCCCCAACCAAAATTTTTTTTTCAGTTAATATTAATTTCACCGGAGCTCCCTATTTAAAAAATAAAAAAATTTTCGTATATTTTGTTCCGGCTCGTCCTAACCGTAGCTACCCACCCAAAAATTTTTTTTCAGGTAATATTAATTTCACCGGAGCTACCTATTTTGAAAAAAAAAAAAATGTTCGTATATTTTGCTCCGGCACGACCTAACCGTAGCTTCCCACCCAAAATTTTTTTTTCAGTTAATATTAATTTCACCGGAGCTCCCTATTTAAAAAAAAAAAAATTTTCGTATATTTTGCTCCGGCACGACCTAACCGTAGCTCCCCACCCTAAATTTTTTTTTCAGTTAATATTAATTTCACCGGAGCTCCCTATTTAAAAAAAAAAAAATGTTCGTATATTTTTCTCCGGCACGACCTAACCGTAGCTCCCACCCAAAAATTTTTTGTCCAGTTAATATTAATTTCACCGGAGCACCCTATTTAAAAAAAAAAAAATTTTCGTATATTTTGCTCCGGCACGACCTAACCGTAGCTCCCCACCAAAAATTTTTTTTTCAGTTAATATTAATTTCACCGGAGCTACCTATTTAAAAAAAAAAATTTTCGTATATTTTGCTTTTACACGACCTAACCGTAGCTCCCCACCCAAAAAATTTTTTTCAGTTAATATTAATTTCACCGGAGCTACCTATTTAAAAAAAAAAAATTTTCGTATATTATGCTCCGGCACGACCTAACCGTAGCTCCCCACCCAAAAAATTTTTTCAGTTAATATTAATTTCACCGGAGCTACGAAAAAAATGTTCGTATATTTTGCTCTGGCACGACCTAATCGTAGCTCCCCACCCAAAAATTTTTTTTCAGGTAATATTAATTTCATGGAGCTACCTATTTTGAAAAAAAAAATGTTCGTATATTTTGCTCCGGCACGACCTAACCGTAGCTCCCCACCAAAAAATTTTTTTCAGTTAATATTAATTTCACCGAAGCTACCTATTTAAAAAAAAAAATTTTCGTATATTTTGCTTTTGCACGACCTAACCATAGCTCCCCACCCAAAAAATTTATTTCAGTTAATATTAATTTCACCGGAACTACCTATTTAAAAAAAAAAAAATTTTCGTATATTTTGCAGTTAATATTAATTTCACCGAAACTACGAAAAAATTTTCGTATATTTTGCTCCGGCACGACCTAACCGTAGCTCCCCACCCAAAAATTTTTTTTCAGGTAATATTAATTTTACCGGAGCTACCTATTTTGAAAAAAAAAATTTTCGTATATTTTGCTCCGGCACGACCTAACCGTAGCTCCCCACCAAAAAATTTTTTTTCAGTTAATATTAATTTCACCGAAGCTACCTATTTAAAAAAAAAAATGTTCGTATATTTTGCTTTTTCACGACCTAACCGTAGCTCCCCACCCAAAAAATTTTTTTCAGTTAATATTAATTTCACCGGAGCTACCTATTTAAAAAAAAAAAAATTTCGTATATTTTGCTCCGGCACGACCTAACCGTAGCTCCCCACCCAAAATTTTTTTTCAGTTAATATTAATTTCACCGAAACTACGAAAAAATTTAATATTAATTTCACCGGAGCTACCTATTAAAAAAAAAAAAATTTTCGTATATTTTGCTCCGGCACGACCTAACCGTAGCTCCCCACCCAAAAATTTTTTTTCAGTTAATATTAATTTCACCGAAACTACGAAAAAATTTTCGTATATTTTGCTCCGGCACGACCTAATCGTAGCTCGCCACCCAAAAATTTTTTTTCAGGTAATATTAATTTCACCGGAGCTACCTATTAAAAAAAAAAAAATTTTCGTATATTTTGTTCCGGCTCGTCCTAACCGTAGCTACCCACCCAAAAATTTTTTTTCAGGTAATATTAATTTCACCGGAGCTACCTATTTTGAAAAAAAAAAAAAATGTTCGTATATTTTGCTCCGGCACGACCTAACCGTAGCTCCCCACCCAAAATTTTTTTTTCAGTTAATATTAATTTCACCGGAGCTCCCTATTTAAAAAAAAAAAAATTTTCGTATATTTTGCTCCGGCACGACCTAACCGTAGCTCCCCACCCAAAATTTTTTTTTCAGGTAATATTAATTTCACCGGAGCTACCTATTAAAAAAAAAAAAATTTTCGTATATTTTGTTCCATCTCGTCCTAACCGTAGCTACCCACCCAAAAATTTTTTTTCAGGTAATATTAATTTCACCGGAGCTACCTATTTTGAAAAAAAAAAAAAATGTTCGTATATTTTGCTCCGGCACGACCTAACCGTAGCTCCCCACCCAAAATTTTTTTTTCAGTTAATATTAATTTCACCGGAGCTCCCTATTTAAAAAAAAAAAAATGTTCGTATATTTTGCTCCGGCACGACCTAACCGTAGCTCCCCACCCAAAATTTTTTTTTCAGTTAATATTAATTTCACCGGAGCTCCCTATTTAAAAAAAAAAAAATTTTCGTATATTTTGCTCCGGCACGACCTAACCGTAGCTCCCCACCCAAAATTTTTTTTTCAGTTAATATTAATTTCACCGGAGCTCCCTATTTAAAAAAAAAAAAAAAGTTCGTATATTTTGCTCCGGCACGACCTAACTGTAGCTCCCCACCAAAAAATTTTTTTTCAGTTAATATTAATTTCATCGGAGCTACCTATTTAAAAAAAAATTTTCGTATATTTTGCTTTTGCACGACCTAACCGTAGCTCCCCACCCAAAAAATTTTTTTCAGTTAATATTAATTTCACCGGAGCTACCTATTTAAAAAAAAAAAATTTTCGTATATTTTGCTCCGGCACGACCTAACCGTAGCTCCCCACCCAAAAAATTTTTTTCAGTTAATATTAATTTCACCGGAGCTACGAAAAAAATTTTCGTATATTTTGCTCTGGCACGACCTAATCGTAGCTCCCCACCCAAAAATTTTTTTTCAGCTAATATTAATTTCATGGAGCTACCTATTTTGAAAAAAAAAATTTTCGTATATTTTGCTCCGGCACGACCTAACCGTAGCTCCCCACCAAAAATTTTTTTTCAGTTAATATTAATTTCACCGAAGCTACCTATTTAAAAAAAAAATTTTTCGTATATTTTGCTTTTGCACGACCTAACCATAGCTCCCCACCCAAAAAATTTATTTCAGTTAATATTAATTTCACCGGAACTACCTATTTAAAAAAAAAAAAATTTTCGTATATTTTGCTCCGGCACGACCTAACCGTAGCTCCCCACCAAAAAAAAATTTTTCAGTTAATATTAATTTCACCGAAGCTACCTATTTAAAAAAAAAAAATGTTCGTATATTTTGCTTTTTCACGACCTAACCGTAGCTCCCCACCCAAAAAATTTTTTTCAGTTAATATTAATTTCACCGAAACTACGAAAAAATTTTCGTATATTTTGCTCCGGCACGACCTAATCGTAGCTCCCCACCCAAAAATTTTTTTCAGGTAATATTAATTTCACCGGAGCTACCTATTAAAAAAAAAAAATTTTTCGTATATTTTGCTCCGGCACGACCTAACCGTAGCTCCCCACCCAAAAATTTTTTTTCAGTTAATATTAATTTAACCGAAACTACGAAAAAATTTTCGTATATTTTGCTCCGGCACGACCTAATCGTAGCTCCCCACCCAAAAATTTTTTTTTAGGTAATATTAATTTCACCGGAGCTACCTATTAAAAAAAAAAAAATTTTCGTATATTTTGCTCCGGCACGACCTAACCGTAGCTTTTTTTGCTTGTAATATTGGGCCCTTTATATACATATATTTGAAATTAAAAAATCTTGTCCTTGGGAATCGAACCAGGCACCTTCAGACTTACAGTCTGATGTTCTAGCCACTAAGCCATATTGTCCATATGATTTTGGGTTTCTTAAATATAATAAAAAAATAAGTATTCTTATTCTAATTTTTCTGAGAAAAATGATGACGATTCTGAGAAAGGTTCTATATGAAAATGGATTTTTACCCTCTACCAAAAATCATCAAACGCTGCTAAAGAAGTATAAACTTAAAAAAAAAAAAACATTTGAGGTGTTTGTTGCTGATGGTGCATTTGAGGGTTTTTTAATTCTGACTTATATGTTAATTTCATAACTAACGGCTACGTCAGCTATATTCTTTAGCTATATTCTTTATTAGGGTGCACAAAAACAGAATAATTAAATATAAGGATTAAATAAAATTTTAATGAATTACAAAATAAAATAAATAGGTTATGTATTTTTTAGTTATAAAATTTGGTACCAAATCAAAAATAATTTTAAATATTACAATAAAATTATATAAAAAAAATATATCTAAAACTAATAATAAAAAGTTAAGGTAATTAATACTTATACATGAAATCATATTATAAAATTTTCAAAAAATTGAATTTCAAAATTTTAATTGATTTATAGTAGATTACAATACATGTTAAGAAAATTTGTTATTCTTGCGAGTTTTGTATACACACAAACACATAGACACGAGTCATGTTTATATCACGAGACCGAAGGTCGAGTGATATAATATTGACGAGTGTCTATATGTTTGTTTGTATACAAAACGAGCGTTAATGTGCATGTGAGAGGGAGTTGAAAACAATACATTTATAATGAAAAAAATAAACAAAAAAGTTCAAAATGAAGCAAGGAAATAAAATTTAATAAGGAAGTTTATTTATTTATCGAAATGATTTCAAACCGGAAGATTCCTAAAATATTAAAAAAAAAATTAGTAATTTTTCCAAAAAAAAATTATTCATTTTCTTTTTTGCAAAAAAAAAAATCGAATAATTTTTTTTTAGAAAAATTACTAATTTTTTTTTTATTATTTTAGGAACTAATGGTCTTCTTAAATTTTATTTAATTTTATTTTTAATTATTAAAAAAAATAATAATAATTTTATAATTATTTTTTTTATAATTAAAAATAAAATCAAATAATAATTATATAATTATAATTTATATTTACAATAAATAATCTCCTTGTTGCTGCCATTTTCCTCGTTTGTTGATAAAAGAAAAAAAAATTCTTACTTGACATTAGACAATCACAGCAAACTTTATAATGACAACAAAGATATTTTCAGGGTTACCATTGTTCTATTTTTATTCATTTTGGTTTTTTGAATAAAAATAAGTGCAATTTTTGAAGTGTGGTTTAAATTTTTGTACTAAAATCCAACCACACTCGTTTAAAAATTTAGTAGTAGAGGTTCGAAGATCCTTTAAAAATAGTAGATTGCAACACATGTTAAGAAAATTCATCGACTGATCGACTGGCCGCTTTTTAGAAAAAAAAAAAAATAGCCGCGTATTTTTTTATTGGTTCTTTTTTTTTTTTTTTTGTTTGCTCAGAGGGAAAATATAGATTAGCTCAGAGGGAAAATTTAGATTTTAGCATTATAAACTAAGCTTTGTTTGACATTGATATGATGCATGTGAGAGGTATACATTTGCAATTTTTTTTTTTTTTTGGTATTTGTCTTTATTGAAATATTGTGAGTGTGAGTGATATTATTTTTGTTTATAGTATTACGCAGTTCAAAATGAAGAATGTAAATACAATATAGAGCAATGTAAATACAATTTACATCACAGGGAAATGTAAATACAATTTACATTCCTCTATAATTGCATGTGTATTGATGCATGTAATGGACCATTTACCGAGCTAAATTTGCGAATGTAAATACAACTTACCTAAGACATGCGCATTAAAATATATTATTCTAACTAAAAATATTATTTTAAATTACTAATTGAAATTAAATTTTATTACATATATAAGTATTTTTTAATATATTACTTTGGTAAATCAAACTTACTTTTAGTCAAGAAAACTTTCAAAGTAAGTTTAATTTCCTAAAGGAGGGAGGTGTAGTGCTCTCTTTGAGTATATCACTCACTCTCTCTCTCTCTTTCAATGTATATAAACCTAGCATTAAGTTTAAGTTAAGTCAGTTTTATATTATCAGTCAACTGTTAAAGATCCTATCAATAAATAAACAAATATTAAAACTACAAGTACCCAAACAGATGGTCCTTCTACACATCCTTCTACACATCCATCCTTCTACACATCCACAAAATGCATGACAATAGCTTCGCGAGCCGTGTGAGAGTAAATGGTTCCACGAAGTTCCTTCAATTGGTTATTAGCGCCAACGAAATTTGTTGCATTTCACAATAAATTTTGACAATTTCCTCTCCGCCCTATAAATCGTTTTAATGCTCCGATAAACGCTTCGGTCGTGAGATCGCTAACAATTTAGAGATGCACTGCTCTTGTTGCAAAACAGCAAAACACAGCCATATATGCCTTCTGAGGCTTTTTCCCTCGAATTTTATAATGAATCCAAAATGGCCCACAGTAACCTACACCGGTATTGAATGGTCTGGCTTGTCGAACACGGTTTGACGGCAAATTTCCCATAATTTGGTTCATCAATTTTGTCGGGCTTTAGCACCCTTTATACAATGCTGTACAATTGATCTTGCCATAGTTTTTCCTTTAATGGGCCAGAATCTTTGATGAGTTGTAGCTAATAATGCTTGCGGTCCTCAGTGTAGTTTTTCCTCATGTAGCATTTTCATTAGAATTTTTGCAAGCGGGTCGTTATATCGAATGAGTATCTGATCTTTCGAATCATGTGGTAGCGACGACGCGCTGAGTCTT
The DNA here is from genome assembly GCA_964007475.1 of Hybos culiciformis. Taxonomy (NCBI): domain Eukaryota; kingdom Metazoa; phylum Arthropoda; class Insecta; order Diptera; family Hybotidae; genus Hybos; species Hybos culiciformis. Next base: position 56,225,366 of record OZ023274.1, on the reverse strand, counting down.
CCGCCCACTCTCATCCACAAATGCAGAAAGTCCTGATAACGTGCTTTTCTTATTGACTTCACCATATTTCTTCAAATGTTTTATGTCACTGTCAAAAACTTGTTACCTGCATTGTTTTGATGATGATGTTGAGTGCTTCATTTAGCTCTTCTGGCGTAAGTGTTATCTCTCGTTGTCTTGAGGTTGACCGTCGTGTTGAATGTCTAATAAATCGTAACATGTAGGCTAGAATCCGTTGCAATCTCTTAAATGAATTTTGATGACCTATCTGATACACAATTTCTCCCTCTGATGTTGACGTTGATGGAAGTGCTACTGCTGTGGATTTCTTTTGTTTTAACTCTGGGTCATCTTCTACTAGTTGTGTTTTGGTGACTGCTTCAAACCATGTTGGCCTGCCATGTAAGAAAAATGGGCCATTGAACCAGTTGTTGCATGCTGAAAACCTTCTTGGCGTTAATCCTCTTGATAGAATGTCAGCTGGATTGTCCTTTAAACCAACGTGCCGCCATTGTTGCATTACTGACAACTCCTGAATTTTTGCAATGCGATTTGCAACAAAGGTATGAAATGATGAAGATGCAGCGTTTATCCAATTTAATACTATCTCAGAATCTGACCATAAAAATGTCGGTTTATCTTGGTAGCCCAGATCACGTTTTATTCTGTCAGTTAATTGGGAACCCACCAATGCAGCACAGAGTCAAGCCTTGGAAGCGTCTGTTTTTTTAGTGGTTCTACACGTGACTTTGAACATAATAGTCTTACTATTATGGTACCATCTGTTTGGGTGGTTCGAACGTACGTTGCCGCGCCGTAAGCCTTTTCTGATGCATCGGCAAATGTATGTATTTCGATCAATTTGGTTGATTTCTGACCTAATATGTGCCTTGGAACACTGACATCATGTAGATCTTTAATATCTTGCCCAAATCTTATCCACGTAGTTTGTAACACCTTTGGTAATTCTTCATTACAGGTTAACTTGAGTTGCCACACCTGTTGAACAAAGATCTTCGCCGTAACCACCATAGGAGCCAATATTCCCAGTGGATCAAAGATGCTTGCTAAATCCGAGTTCACGATCCGTTTTGTTATTTTTTATTCCCGTATCTGCCCTGTCTTGATCCGAAAATTATCACTTTTCGGCATCCACACTAATCCTAATGTTTTGATTGCTTCAATCTCGTCATTGTCAAAGTCCAAGTTTACTTCTTGATCTTCCGCAGCACACCATTTTCGTAACTTGAATCCTGACAATTCCAATATTGTTGTCAGCGGTCGTTGTGTGTCTAGGGCTGTTGTGAGACTATTGGATCCAACCAAACCATCATCTACATTCAGTGATAGGCAACAATACAATACTTTCGATACGCTATTGGGCAACTGGGTTAAAAATTAACTCATATTTTTTATTAAAGCCCCGGTGTCGTTAAAACAGAATTAAGCAACAGAACAGAATCAGCGACAGAAAAATTTATTCTGCTTCTGAAATTCTGGTCAGAATCTCATGAGGTTGCTGCCTTTAAAACAGAAACATTATATAAAATTTCGTTATTTTTTACGAAATCTACAATTTTCTCCTCTTCATCCTCACTGAATTTAATTTTTTTCCCATTTTCCGACAAAAATAACTCGAAAAAACGTAAATAAACAAAGACAAAAAAAATTAAATTCAATTCAATTGACATTCTGGCAACAGAAACAGAAAATAATCTCATTTAATTCTGTGGACCGAATGAATTGTTCTGTCGTTAAATTCTGTTGTAAAATTCTGTCGCAGAATAAATTCTGTTCAAATGTATGGGATTCTGTTTCTGTTGCTAAATTGTGTTTTAAGCCGGGATGTCGTTAAAACAGAATTTAGCAACAGAAACAGAATCCCATACATTTGAACAGAATTTATTCTGCGACAGAATTTTACAACAGAATTTAGCGACAGAAAAATTCATTCTGTCCACAGAGGTTATTTTCTGTTTCTGTTGCCAGAATGTCAATTGATTTTTTTTTTTTTTTTTGTCTTTGTTTATTAACGTTTTTTCGATTTGTTTTTGTTGGAAAATGGGGAAAAAAATTGGCGATATTGCCGTTTCCTTGAACCATTTAGAATGGGCTGAAACTTGGACGGGGGGTAGAGGCGGTGCCCAAACTCCCAAAACTGAAATCAGTTCTTGAGGCAAAGGCCCCGTTTCGGAGATACGGCCCCCAAAGTTTTCATACATTTTTGTATGGAAAATTTTTCTTTTTGCCCGATTTGCCCTATTTTCGGGTTGGTATAGAGGCGGTCCCTAAAATGTTAAATCCGTGTCGGTTGGGTTTTTGCAGGAAGGCCCCATTTCGGAGTTATGGCCCTTCAAAATGTTCCTACGTTACTTCATACGTTTTTTAAACAGAACTTTGACGAGAAATTAATTTTTCAAAAAGTGAGGGGGCGGTCTGTGGAATTGCGGATGGCGCAATTAATTCTCGTCAAAGCCTTTTCACAAAAAAATTTAAATAGAACTTTGACGAGAAATTAATTTTTCAAAAAGCGGGGGGACGATCGGGCAGTCAGTGGGGTTTGCGGCTTTTTCTGTTTCTCTTTTAAAGGCAGCAATCTCATTATCAGAATAAATTTTTCTGTCGTGATTTTGTTCTGTTGCTAAATTCTGTTTTAACGACACCCGGGCTTTAACGACATCCCGGCTTAAATCAAATTTTTTATTAATTTATTATTAATAATATTGAAAGAAAAATAATAATATTGAAAGAAAAATAATAATATTGAAAGAAAAATAATAATATTGAAAGAAAAAATTAATAATTAATGACTTCCTTGATGAACATGAAAATACTTGGCCGGATTGGGTAATTGTAAATATGGCCGCGGGTAACTATGTTACCCAAGGGTAGGAGGTTGCGTACCACTGATCTACATAGAAGTTATTACGTAATGCGGCTGCTCCAAGTGGGTGTGATCCTTCATACTCTTTTGAGAATTGTTGTACACATTTTATTGCTAAATAAGGAGCTGCTCTTGTGCCATAAGTGACAGTGTTGAGCTGGTAATAACGAAGCGGCACATTTGTATTTTCTCGCCAAATAATGAGTTAAAGCATTCGATCCTTTTTGTGCATTACAATTTGCCGGTACATCCTTTGAATATCAGTGGTAAAAACGAATTTTGATAACCGAAATCTGATCAATAGAGCAAATAATTCGTCTTGGATTACCGGGCCATTATACATGATGTCATTTAATGATAAAGCTGATGATGTTTTTGTTGATGCATCAAAAACAACTCGAAGCCTTGTTGACTTGCTTTCTGGTTTAATCACACAATGATGTGGAATAAAATAGTGGGGTGACGAAATATCCCGCAGCTTGATTTCACTCATATGTCCCAGTTGCTCATATTCGTTCATGAATTTGATATATTGTTCCCTTGAATCATTATCCTTGCTTTACCTTTTCTCAAGTGCTAGAAATCTGTTTAGGGCTATGTTTTTGGATTATCGTAGTGCTGATGGATCATCAGCTAAGGGGATCCGTACTACAAATCTGCCTTGCGCATTTCTTATGGTGTTGTTTGCAAACTGAGACTCACGTCGTTTTTCTGTGGTTGTAAGAGATGAGCTTGGTTCGTCAATGTCATCCAGTTTCCAAAACCTCTCTATTAATTTATTGGTTCGTTCTTCATCTTCACTAAGAATTGCACAAATTGGGCTGTGATCATGATTAAGTTGAAAACCTCAGGATATTACCCATCCAAAAACAGTGTTTTGTAAAATGGGCATTCCTTTCCCTAATGAAATTTGTCCTGATAACAGCAATTGATGGTATAATTCTGCTCCTAACAACACATCAATTTGTTTCGGTTGATAGAAATTCGGATCACCTAGGTCTATATTTGTTGGTATTGGCCATGATGATGCTTCAAACTGTTGAGTTGGTTGACTTGATATGATATGAGGTAATACAAACGTTTCAAGACGGGCTGCGAATGAACTCGTTATTGATTCAACATTGATATTAATTCGTTGATAACTGGTCTTTCTTCCATTTCCTATACCTTCGATTTTTAGTGACGTTTGTTTGGGATTTAATTTCAATTTCCTTATAATTCTTTCGGTTAACAGATTACTTTGTGATCCTGAATCCAAAATAGCTCGGCATTCTATTGTTTGTCCGTTCAGTGATGTTAATCTTATTTTTGCTGTGCCTAAAAGGACATATTTCTGTCGGGTGTTATTGTTTGATGTAGCTAACGTGATCAGTGGTTGCTCTGGCTCCTTGTCCTCCATGGATGATGATAACGTTACAGATGGAGCCTTTGCTTCATTGTGACTGGTTGTAATTGCATTATTTTTTTCATCAAGGTGCAATAAGGTGTTGTGTTTACGATCACATTTCATGCAATTGCGAGACAAGCACTGTATTGCCTTGTGGCCGAATTTCACGCAGTTCATGCATAGTCGTTGTTTCTGAACAAATTGAAGTCGATTAGCTGGAGTTAATTGGACAAACGTTTTACATGCAAACAGCGGATGTGATGACTCATGGCACATTTTGCAATTTTAACCTTCACTATTGGTTGTTGTGATTGATGACACAGTTTTATTACTTGATGGTTTATCCTTATATCCAATTGCTTCTAATGTTTGGAACCTACACTCCAAAAATTTTAAAGAGGCTCCTATTGGTTGTACTTCTTTTGGATTCTCTAATGATTGTTCAAACAGGACATGACTTTGGCGATACAGTTTTTTGAGTAATAGATAAACTAATAGCGGGGGGAGATGCATCCCTAGAGGGCGCGTAACCAGGTGGAGGATAGGGGAACGCTCTGTAGATATACAGGGTAGGTGGGAAATAAAATACCAATCGCGGACCAAATCGGAAAATCCAGGAGCGTCTGTACCGTATCGGGCGGCTCCCTGGTCAGCGTCTGACCCATATTGGGCGGCAGTACAACACTCTTCTGGAGAGGGGTTAAATTTCTGCAGGGCTACTCCCAGCCTGCCTTTATGGCTAAAAAAAAACAAAGTTACGGTGCAGGGAGTCGGATCCCCAGTACCGGCGGCCGTCGGGAGTGAGCAAGCGGGCTCCGCGCCGTCGATATCCATCGATCGCAATCCATTACCAGTGCGCAGCTTGGCTGGTGATGGAGATAATGCCACAAGGACATCACCAATGGTAATTTACAATCAATTCCATAGAGGAGGGATTATGAGATCACCTCCGTCGAGCGTTCTCGGAGTTACCAGGGTCACGGAGAACTTAATCGTCATGGGACAGGGTACTACAAATCCTCAAGTGATGATTAGAGAACATACCAAACAGCAGGACCATTTTGAATCGTTTGGTGAAAAAGAACTGGAAGATATCTTCGGGACTCAGACCCTCGCTTAAATGAGGGCACAGTCAGTGAAAGACATGCTCGAGAGTCATGAGAGTGAAAAAACAAAGGAAAGCGTAGCACCAAAAAATGTAGATCCACCTAAGACTGTGGGGACTATTGACGGCAGACTTGATACAACAGTCTAAGGACGTAAAGAGCATCAGGGCCTGTGTCAAGAAAATGGACCAGCCATTCTTAAGAATGCTCCGATGCTGGTCAAAGAGTGCATGAAGCAGCTCGTGGAACTGGTGGAAAGTCTCACAAAGGTAAGCGAGGACATAATATATAACAAATTAGCCTTTGAGGAGGAATTGGAGTGTACTTTTGCCAACGTGAGGAGGGAAAAAGAAGAAACAACAATAGTGCCTCCCGCTAGAGCTTCTCCTAGAAAGACGGAAAAGAAGGAGACACCGAATGGTAGGAAGGAATCCCAGAAAAGGAAAAATTGGAAAATAATAGCTTCGTCTCCACTAGGCTATACCCCAAAATCCAAAAAACTTCCCGGTGAGGGTGACACAGAAACTGTGGCACCGCCCTCCAATAAGAGGGAGAAGGAGGGTACAGAGTGGCAGACAGCACAACACCGGAAAGTTAAAAAGAAGAAAAGCGAGAGCACCGAAAAAACCCCATTGACCAATGGAAAAGGAAGAAAGAGAACGGATGCCATCAAAATTTCAGCAAAAGGTGGATGCACCTACGCTGAAATTTTGAAGTTGCTAAGATCGTCCGTGCAACCAAAAGACTTCGGGGTGGAAATTAAGCAGATCCGTCGAACAAGGAAAGAAGAGCTTCTACTGGTGATGAAGGCTGACAACTCAACGAAGTTCAACCAGGCCATAGTGGAGGCAACTAAGGACAAGACAGGCGTGAAGGACTTCAGTAAGTTGGTTCATATCGACATAAAAGATATTGTCCAATGCTACAAATGTCACGGCTACGGTCATAAAGCAATGGACTGCAAGGGCCAGCAAAGAAAGGACGCATGCTGGAAATGCGGAGCGACAGGCCACAAAGCAAGGGTTGCCAAAACCCCCCTAGATGCATGGTATGCGCGGACAATGGAGCAAACGCGGACCACCGAACAGGAAGTGCAAAGTGCCCAGCTTTCAAAGCTGAGTCGGCAAAGGCTAGAAACCGGAAATGAGGAAGATCATCCAAATTAACCTCGGCAGATCCAGAGCGGCCTTGGATCTGCTGATGGAGCTGGTTAAAGAAAGGAAGGTGGATTTAGTTGCCATCAGCGAGCAGTGTAGAAAGCCGGAAGCAGCCTGCTAGTTCGAGGACGAGACCAAGAGAGCAGCAATTATGGTGTGCAATCCTGACCTCATAATCACAGATTATGGGATCTCAGCACATGGTTTCGTGTGGGTAGAGACCAACTCCCTGAGAATGTACAGCTGTCTGTGAATTCTCTGCAGCAAACGACCTGCTGGTGCTGAACAGAGGTGCGGAGCCAACGTTCTGAAGAGGAAACAGCTGCTCGATCATCGACATCTCGATGGCAACGCCAGCGCTGGCCTCCAAAATTGCAGGTTGGAAGGTTCTGGAGGTGTCCTCCTTGAGCGACCATGCGTATATCGTAATTCAGCTGTCCTATGAGAAGCCAATGACGGAAAATGATCGGCGTAGTAGGAAATTCCGAGGTTGGAATACCAAAAGGCTGAATCAAGACAAGCTAGTGAAGAGCATCGAGGAGTCGAAAGCTATCCAGGACCTAGGATGGGTACAGGAAAACTCCGAACTAGCCTCGATTGCGCATGGAACAAAGAGAGCTATAGTGACAGCCTGCAATGCTGCGATGCCAAAGCGCCTCCCAAAAAGGGCAAATAGAACACCTGCTTTCTGGTGGTCGGAGGAAATTGCCAACTTAAGAGCCGAGTGCAACAGGGCAAGGCGGCAATGATGCAGGTCACAGAGAGACCCTGACCTGAAAGCAACCTACCGCACATCTAAAAAGAAGCTCAAAAAAGCTGTTAAAAAGAGTAAAACAGAACGCTGGAAAGAGAACGACACGTGGGGCATGGCCTACAAAATCGTGGCGGAAAAGTTGAGGAGGAGTCAGGATATCCGGGCCCAGATGGAATCCCGAATGAGGTCATTCGGTTGATGATAGAGCACTATCCAAACTGCCTTCTGGACCTCTTCAACAGATGTCTCGAGGAAAGGGTGTTCTTTAGAGAGTGGAAAGCTCAAAAGCTAGTCCTGTTGAGAAAAGGAACAAAGCCTACCAATCAGACGTGGTCCTACAGGCCTATATGTTTGTTGGACACGTTGGGTAAGCTTTTGGAAGGCTTGATTCTCCAGAGATTGGAAGAGTATATACAGGAGCACGGTGGCCTTTCAAAACGGCAGTTTAACTTTAGGAAAGGCCTATCAACAGTCCATGCTGTGCAGAACGTCGTACGGCTAACCCGTTTAGGAAACCAAGGTACGGGGAAGCGAAAAGGATTTACTGCCCTGGTGTCGATAGACGTGAAGAATGCCTTCAACTCCGCCGGTTGGAAAGAGATAGTACATGCATTAAGGGGGAGAGGAATACGGAACCCCCTTATTGACATCGTAGAAAACTATCTAAGCGAGAGACATGTCTTCTTCTAGGGAAGGGGATTCAAGGTAGACCAGGAGATGACGTGTGGAGTTCCACAAGGCTCCAAGCTTGGACCATTCCTTTGGTACTTGATGTACGACGGACTACTGAACATGGTACTGCCAGAAAACTCCTGGTTAGTTGGCTATTCAGACAACATAATAGTGTTCAGCTCTGCTGATGAAATAGGAGTGCTGGAGATTCGAGTAAATGACTGTCTCAGGAGAGTCAAAAGGTGGTTGGGAAAACACGGCCTCGAGATGGCAACCCATAAAACGGAGGCGGTCCTGGTGACAGACAGGAGGAATTTTAAGCATTCATGCATGCTTGGAAATCGGAGGTTTGTCCATCCCGTGGAAAAAGGCGCTGACTTATCTCGGAGTAGAGTTGGACAGGAGGCTGACCTTCATAGTCCACATGGATAAGATTGCGAAAAATGGTGCAAAGGCGTGCAGTAGTCTTTCCAAGATGATGCCGAATGTGGGTGGTCCAAGTAGCATTAAGAGAACGATTCTCTCCGGAGTAACCCTCTCAAAAATGGTATATGCTTCTCCAGTTTGGGCTCAGGCGATGGAGAAGCCATCCTTCAGGAGGAGTGCTTCCTCGGTACACAGGTGTTCGGCCCTGAGATTGGCCTCCGCATATAGGACCGTCTCCGACAGTGCAATGCTGGTAATTGCGGGACTTCCTCCGATAGACCTGTTGGCAGCTGAAAGAAGCATAGTCTTCTGGAGGTCACAAGAGGAAGAGGAATGAGCTAGGACAGAAACCAGGAGGAGAGCCAGGCGCGAGTTGCTGGAGGCGTTGCAGGCTCGATTGGAGCAAAGCACTTCCGGGCGTTGGACCCATCGTTTGATCCCAAACATAGAGGTCTGGATGAGCAGGAAGCACGGGGTCATGGACTTTTACACCACTCAGGCGTTGTCTGGGCACGGCTGTTTTAAGAGCTACCTGCACAGGTTCAACCGCAGAGAAAACAGCATGTGCGATTATTGCGGAGCAGAGGTGGATGATGCCTTTCATACCTTCTTTATATGTAAAGAATGGGAAAATGAAAGGCAAAAAGTTGAGTCGGTGTTCGAAAGATCGATAACACCAGAGAACATCATCGGTGAAATGATGGAGATTAAGGCAAATTGGGACGTAGGAGCTAGGTTCTTCAGAAAGGTTTTGAAATCCAAGCACGCTAGGTTCAACGACATAAGTCCAATTTCGAAGCTAGTTTGGGAGCCCGGCACTACGTGCGTAAATGCATTTCCCCCCTTCTAAAAAAAAAAAAAAAAACAGTGCGACCAGGATGACGTGTCAATACCTAAATTATTTAACGCTATTAAACTTTCGTAGGTGGTATCATGTAGATTTTTAACCGATGTTACTGAAGTTGAATCTGATAATAAATTGGGTTGTGATACTAGTTAATGAATCACGGCTGCAATCAATACACGCTTATTATTATACCTTTCTTGCATTATTTTCCACGCTGCTTCGTAATTACTTTCAGTTAGGGTTAAATGCCTAATTAACCTTTCTGCCTCTCCAGTCACATTAGTTTTTAGGTACCACATTTTCTGAATAGCGGACAATGGTTGATTTTGAATCATTTGAGAACCTTGATACCTTTTGGATGTCATATTGAAGATCTGACCGAGGTTCCTCACTGTTTGTTGTCTTCTCTGTTTCTGCATTAATTTTCGTCATCGCTTCGACGAATTGTGCGTCATATTTGTCTACCAATGCCTTGATATTGTCGTAATACTTCCTCTTAAAGTATTCGTGCTCGGATTCAATTAACTGAAGTTCGTTAATTTCATCATCTCGTTCCTGGAATTCTGTCCATAGTGTCTCTAGTTTTTCTAGTTTGGCCTGGCAATACCGCACAGTATTCTTCCTGGCAAAAGAGTCCTTTTTAAAATTTGAGATATTGTTCAATATTTTTTCCTGTTGTAGTTTGGAGTGTTGATAATTTGTCCATTTTGCTGCTTCTGTCCAATATGAACCGTAGTACGTAGTGGGTTATGACGTCTGGCAATTATGTATGCCTTTAATGTATTGTTGCTTATTTTTGCTTCGGACACTTATGTGTGTCTTCAATATGAATTGATGCTATCACGTCGGGGTCACCAAATGTATGAATATACCGAACTGATGGTGGATTTAGTACGTGCACTAAATCCGGATTTTGCTGGGGTTGTTTAGCACTTGAACTAAACAACCGTGAACTGCTGTCCTGGAGCTAAAATTGAGAGACAAAATATTCTAGTACTTGGACTAGAATATTCAATGTATTAACAATTACTGAAGGTAATATTGCAGAATGTTTTATTACTTGAACTAAAAGACCCACGCTACTATATTTACGTTAATGTTATTCCAGCACTTGGCCTGGAATATCTTCACTTTTTATGAAATTATTAAGGCACTTGAAACCCCAACAACTTTCTCTGTTTTATGAAATTATTAAGGCGCTTGAAACCTCAACAACTTCTGCTGAATTTATTATTAGGGCACTTGGAACATTAATAATAATAAGGGGATCACAATAAAAGAACAAACACTTTAATCTGTTTCTAAAATTATAATGACTTTATTATTCAATTTGTATCATAATATTTTTTATTTGGAACTTACTTACATTATAAAATTATTATTTTTACCAAAATTGCTACATATTCAAATGCCGTATAAATTCATTCTTAACATATAAAGTTCATTCTTAACATAATATCATGTTCAAACATCAAAATTTAAACTACAAAATTTTATAGTTTAAGCAAACCGTTCAAACATAAAATAAAATTAAACTAGAGTTATTTTGTCAACTAAAAATTTTTTTGTTATTGTTTATATTTTTTATTATGATTTTTTTGTATGAGTAGAAATTTTTTTTTTAGTTTTTCACCACATATTTTATTTTGCCCGACCATATTACGTAGATTATGCTATGATTTATTACAAATAATTGATTTCACTTTTGCTTACTGCTTTCATTTTCTAGTTTTAATAAGTAGTTTTAGCTTAAACTGGTGTAACTAACTACAGAAATTTTGTATGGCAGAAACTAAAACTACACTAGTTTAAGCTTAAACTATATAATTTTGGGCCTGTTTGAACGCCGTATAACATATAAATATTTACAGGCATATTAAATTATACATAAATAATTGTAATGCTTTATCAACATAATTATTGTTGTTCAATAATTATTCAATTTTCTTCAATATCATAATGATGTTTCTGAACACATAAGTTAGTGGCATAAATTTTACGTAGAATAAAGTTAATTTTCCTACATATAACAAGCACATGAGCCTCGCATGAAACATTTTCAGTGAAGATTATTCCTAAAACTTTGGCCTTCTCAACGTAGGGTATAAGCTCACCATTTAGATGAAATGGAGGAAGCAGTAACTTCACTGGTCGACTGGAAATTTCCAACGCCTGAGTTTTTCCAGGATTAAGTTTAAGTTGATTCTGCTTGCTCCACAAGCTAACTGCTTCCAGGTCAGTATTAATGTGGTTTACGCACAAACCAGGATTATTGACAGGAGCAAACTAATTGTACATCATCAGCAAACATATGAACTAGATAAAATTTAACAACATTTGGCATATCATTAATAAAAAGACTAAAAAACAGAGGAACCAAGAGGGAGTCTTGAGGTACACCTGAGTTAAGTTTACGAAGCACAGATTTTCTTTCATTTAGTTGAACAAACTGTCGTCGGTGAGAAAGATAAGAATAAATTAAAGCACTAGCAGTTGAGGAAAAACTGGAAAAATATTTCAACTTAATACAAAGTTTGTCATGGTTAACAGAATCAAACGCTTTAGTAAAATCTAATAGTAGAAGAACGGAAACACGCTTTTTATCAATATTTTTTCTTATGGATTCAGAAACATCCAAGGTAGAAGTTGTTGTGCTATTATAACTAAAAGTGATTAGCTATGATGAATTGCATCAACATGAGTTGATTTATTATTATGAACCACCGCAAGATTGAAAGCATTCATTAGATTCTTACAAAAATCTAGAGACATAGGGTTAAGAAGATTAATGTTAAAGTCACCAACAAGTACTATTTGATGATATTTACTAGAAAAATCACTCAGTGTACTTTCAAATTTAACAAGGTTGGCATGAGATCCACAAGGTGGAGGATAACAGCGACCAACAGCTATTTTCATACAATCAAATACCACTTCAACAACAATATATTCAAAACTAGGATCACTACAACTACCTTAGAACTAAAATGAGAGCAACACCTCCACCTCATTTTAATAACACCTGAATCACTTGTAGCCATCAATTTCAACTGAGCGTAATGAGTTCCTTTCTTCAGCCGTTTCAGATATACCTACAATATCCAAATAGTTGTCTTTCAGAATATTTCTAATTTCATCAAACTAACCATTTCCTTTACCCAGAATAGATGATTTATTTCATTCAACACTGTATAAAACTACATTAGATCTTCAAACTGGATATTGGCAAATAAAACTTGCAGAATCAGACATAAATAAAACAGATTCTATTACATCAGACTACATTCCAAAGACTAATGGACAGATTTCGGGTTGGATTGAGTAACATGCTATTATTAATATTGACGACCTTATCATTTGCTTAGCTACATTTGAAAAACACATCAACAATTTAGGAAGAGTCCCAGAAAGACTACATTTATTCTGTTTACAAATAAATAGATTGCTCAGCAAATACTTGGGTCATTTAATTACAAACCAAGTCATTCAAGTAGACGCCGATAAAACATCAGCAATAGCTAATCGTCCACGTCCACGGATAAATATATTAAATTTTTTTCAAATATAATCAATATTGTTCAATTCAATTTGTTGACCCTTCATATAACTTTTTTTTTCTTCGAAAAAATTTCGCTAACAATTTTGTTCTGTAGACATTTTTTTTTTATTACAATTTTAATTTTTTTATTTTTAATCAGAAAAAATAGAAAAATTTTTTCAAACTGAACACCTTCGAAAAAAATTGTAGGCACATCATTTGTTTTTGCTCCTTTATTTAATAACCCTTTTCTTTCTTTGGATTTAAATTAATGATTGAAAACAATTTTCTTCGATTTTATATTCAACAATATTTTTTAAAAATTTTATTGGTTTAAATGCTTGACATGTTTCGGGATTACATCATCCCATCTTCAGAAGCTACAGAGAAAAATATTTTTTTTTCATACACTAGTTCCTAATGTATTTTGTTAGTGTAATTTAATGTCAAAAATATTTCAAGTTGAATTTTTTAATACATGACCCAAGGCATCTATTAAAATATTCTGTACAAAAAAATATCATTACTGTCAAATCAAAATTGTTTTGATTTGAATTTTTAAAACATTTTTTCTCTTGAAAGAAATAAAAAAAAGTAAAAATCATTCTCCGGAGAATTTGTATTTTTTTGACACTATCAAAATATTTTTATGTTAAAATATTTTTATTCAAGCAAAATAAAAATCCTGGGAGAAGCACTACTATGTTTTAAAAATTTTAAAATATGTTAACATTTATTAAACAGACTACTTAATAGTAGATAACAACACATGTTAAGAAAATTTGTTATTACAACACATAGACACGAGTCAATACTTATATCACGAGACCGTTAGATCGAGTGATATAATATTGACAAGTGTCTATGTGTTTTTGTGTTTTTGTGTATATATACAACGAGCTGTATAACAAATTTTATTAACATGTTTTGTATACTGTTTTAATGAGCATGTGAGAGGTAGTTGCAATCAATACATTTGCAATGCAAAAAATAAAGAAAAGTTCAAAATGAAGAAAGTAAAAAAAATTTACTTAATACGGAGCAGACAACGACGGTTTTTGTGTTTTCCAGTCGCCGCCAGTCAGCCGCTGGACTATTTTTTCTAACCGCCGCTGGATGAAAATTCATCGACTGATCGACTGGCCGCTTTTCAGGAAAAAAAAGAAAATTAAGCCGCGCTCTTCTGGTCAAAAATTTATGGCAGCCGCAAATTTTTTTGTGTTTTTTTTTTCTGTTGCGTTGTTGCGCCAGTGGCGATAGCGTCTTGTTTTATGTATTTTACTTTCTTTGTCTCACACCCATCACCAACACTAAGATAATCAGCCGTGTAGTTGAAAAGTAAACAAAACTTTTCGTAGGGATAATAAATAAAAAATTCCCACTAGTTTTAAAATTTTTGTTCGCTTTGTTGGTCGGCAGTATTTTTTTTTGCTATTTTTAGTTATGTTTTAAATATTAAAAGTAAATTTAAATTCAATAATAATGAAGATAAATTAATAAAAAATAAGTTTTTTATTAGTTTATTAAAAAAAATTAATTTTAAATGTCCAAAATAAAATAAAAATCCTTCCTAGGACAATTTTTTTCTTAACTACAGATTACAGGTGGATTTTTACTTGTTGTTTTTTGATTTTTACAAAAATGGAATGAAAATATTTAATTTTAATTTACCTATTTTCATAAATAAATTAAAAATGATTTTAAAAAAATTATTGAAATTTTGAAATAAAAAAATTATCAAAAAAAAATTATTGTGCATAATCAAAACATTTTTTTTAAGTGGAGTATTTTTTTTAATGAAAATAATTTTCAATGGAAATTTTTAATAAAAAGTAAAGTAAAGTAAAGTAAAGTAAAATTTAAAATTATTTTCAATAAATAAATAAAAAATATAATTTTAAATACAAAATATAAAAAAAAACTTTTTTTTTGTAGATAGAAGGTAGGAAGATACCTACATAAGTAGGTGGGTCCCCAGGTAGAAAAACAGCCACGTAAATGCACAAGTTCGATTTGTCCGAAACTTGGTGAGATAGTAGGCGCGGTCCTCAATCCTCAAATCCTTACATCCCAGAAGGTTTCTACCGGTAAACTCTCGTTTCAGGGATATGCAGCCCCATAGTTTTCATATGTTAGGTAGGTATACCTAGGTACTTGCTTTGTAGTAACCAAAGCCTTTTTTTTTTTTTTTTTTTCGTAATATGAGTTTTTTTAAATAAAAAGTTGTCTTTTGGAATGGAAGACGGCAGCCGCCTCCGCCAATCCCCTTAATTTTTTTTTGTTTCCTGATTCGCTTTTATTATTAGGTATTTTTAATCTAGGTACCTGATCTGATAAGTATACATATACCTGATATATGAACGCTTTGGGGGGGTCATATCTCTGAAATAAGAACTTATCGGTAAAAAACGTATTGGATTTGAGGGTTTGGGTACCACCGCTACTCCCAAAACGAGTTTCAGCAAAATCGGGATTGCACACGTTAGCTGAACTTTCTCCAAAACATCTAATAAGAGCTAGGTACGATAGCTAGATAGTTTTTTTAGTTTATGTAAATTTTAATTAAATTTTAAAACATATTTGAATTTTTTTTAATTAATTTAAAATTAAAGATAAATTAGGTATAATAGGTACTTAGAGCCTAGAAATTATGACAAAAAAGTTTAATTTACTTTACCAGCAAGAAAAAAAATTTATGGATTAAATTTGCTCGATTTTTTTAATTTTTTATTTTAAAAAAATACGGTTTTGTTTCTTAAAAATTAATATAAATCATATAATAAATTGCATTCAATAATTAAATTTATATTTTTTTTGTTTTTAATCCCATTTTTACAGATTAATCTTTAAGTTTTGTATAGGAAATCGCATAGGGTTTCATACATTTGTTATGATTTTTATGCCTACGAGATGCTGTCTATGTATTGTTTTTTTTTTAATAGGGGGCTTTTAATTTATGTTGGTATTGCTCACACCCCAAATCAAATTTTGTTTATATGAAGAAGTACACTATACAAGAAAAAGAAAAGGTGAACAAGTGTGTTCATCGATCACACAGCATATAATTCATATTCATACACATACCTAAATATTCTTTTACCTCATTTATTAAGTTGCGTGATCTTTTAAAATTTGGAATTGAATTAATTCACGTGGTTCGTTTCGTATTTCGTTAGTGAGAAAATTGAATAAAATTAAAAAATTGTTGAACGATTAAAAAAATTAAAAAAAAAATACAACCAGAAAAACTATATTAAAATAAAACATTTTTTTGAAACTAAGTGTACGGAAATTTGAATTGGATGAATTTGGAATATTCAATATTAAGAAAAAGAAAAAATTTTGAAAGACAATATTTATTTAAAAAAAAAATTTTTAATTGTAATAATAATAAGCTGTATAACAAATTTGATTAACATGTATTTATACTGCTTTAATGTGCATGGGAGAGGGAGTTGAAAACAATACATTTACAATGAAAAAAATAAACAAAAAAGTTCAAAATGAAGCAAGGAAATAAAATTTAATTAATACGGAAGTAAATTTATTTCTCGAAATGATTTCAAACCGGATGATTTAAGATCAGCTAATTCCTAAAATATTAAAAAAAAATTAGTAATTTTTCCAAAAAAAATTATTCATTTTCTTTTTTGCAAAAAAAAAAAATTGAATAATTTTTTTTTAGAAAAATTACTAATTTTTTTTTTTATTATTTTAGGAACTAATGGTCTTCTTAAATTTTATTTAATTTTATTTTTAATTATTAAAAAAAATAATAATAATTTTATAATTATTTTTTTTTATAATTAAAAATAAAATCAAATAATAATTATATAATTATAATTTATATTTACAATAAATAATCTCCTTGTTGCTGCCATTTTCCTCGTTTGTTGATAAAAGAAAAAAAATGCTTACTTGACATTTGAAAATTGACAGCAGACGTTATAATGACAACAAAGATATTTTCAGGGTTACCATTGATCTATTTTTATTCATTTTGCTTTTTTGAATAAAAATAAGTGCAATTTTTGAAGTGTGGTTTTAATTTTTGTACTAAAATCCAACCACACTCGTTTAAAAATTTAGTAGTAGAGGTTCGAAGATCCTTTAAAAATAGTAGATTGAAACACATGTTAAGAAAATTCATCGACTGATCGACTGGCCGCTTTTTAGAAAAAAAAAAAATAGCCGCGTATTTTTTTATTGGTCAGATGTTGGCTGGCCTCTTTTGTCCAAATCCAAATATCGGTGGCATGACATCAGAGAGCATGGGAAAATAAGAAAGCACCGTTTTTAATTTTTGTGCAACGGCAGGACAATAGAAGGCATTAAGGTCATCAGTCTCTTTATTGCTTGCTATCTCTTTTACACACTCTCCATAATTTTTTGCTGTCCAACATAAGTTTTGTCCGATATTATCATCAGCCTCCTCGTCAGATGCAACGACGTCATTATAATTATCAAAACCGTCATAAGATTCATTGTCATCCAGATTTCCTCGAATTGATGCCGTTAAGAAATTCCTTGCTTTAGCACTAGAATTTTCAGGACCTAAATTGGAATTAAGTGCCAATATAAATATTGCCTTGGCGTGGCTCTCAATACCGTCTATTGTACTTTGTGTCTTAGAGCAGCTTTACCTTTAATATGTTTGCTGTATTCGAATAAGTGGCAATGTCGAGTCTCAACATACATAGCGGTGTGTGGCCTGGATACCTTCTAATAAGTTGATAGCATTTGTTCAAAAATCTGCCAAAGTATTTTCTTTTGCAAATGCTCTGCTTACTGCTCCTAAGAGAGCATGGTCAAAATCGGTCACAACTTCCTTTGGCACAGAAAATTAAGCCTTATGTGTGCAACCGATTCTTGAAAACTCTATCAACCAGTAAGCAATAGCATTGGTATTTTGTACCGCAGATACCATTTGGAAGACCGGGGCGGTTGTCGATTTTATTTGTGTGACTTCTTGATATAAGTAAAGATGGGAGCAGAGTTCACTATTTATATTTTTAATTTTTTTCATAGGTGAACCAATTGCGTCAATATATAATATATTATGATTTCGTTCATATACTGCTATTTGTTCATTAGTCCAGTAATGGATATAATTGCTCCTTCCATGAGTGGATTGTATTTCAGCAGCTGCACATTTTCCAAACACGTTGTGCGATTTTAAGCCTAATAATAAATCTTACCGTTCTTGTTTCGCTTTTCTCAAAACGTAAATAAGTGAGGTGGTTCCTTGTCAACAAGATCCATAAGCTTATCCGCTTCCCTACGGCGCAACACTGATCGAAGTGTTTTGCCTTCGCCACTTCAATCCTCTTCATTCCCTTCAATTGTCTCTTTTTTCTGTGAACAAATGATGAATCGTAATTTGAAACACTGCATTCCATTATCACAGGATTACCAACCACCGGCATATTTATGATATTCGCAGTAACATTCCGAGCAATAACCGACAACAGTGATAGTACTGCCACTTTGTGATACTTTAGATCGTTTGAATGTTAAGGAACACCGGATCTTCGTATTCTTATATAGTTCATCAAATAAATAGTGGGTCCAGAACCATCTTTTCTTCGTCCCAACTTCTCTGAAACCTCTCTTCTTGAATTTAGAATTAACGAATTCGGTTTGAAATTTATTCCATACAAGAGAGAGGTCCAAAGTAAAGCTATCAATATTTTTCGTGCTGACATCTAATGATATATCACTTTGTGAGAGTTTTTCGTAGGTGATGTTCCAAATTCCAGGATTTGAGTGTGTGTCAAATAGCGGTTCATTAACAGAATAGTGTAGATGTACTTAGGCTTCAAGTGTAATTCTAAATCCATAGCATTTGACAAATCAAAGAAGACTTTTGATGATGGAATCACAACGGAACCATCATCATTGATTACGTGTTTATAATTGATATATTTCAGTAAGATTTGTAATTGTGAAATCGCTGGTCGATTAGCCATCTTGATGTATAAATATATATCTGTAATATAACCGTATTACATGTCAGCTAAGAATTAGAGGAATAAAGTAAACACTTCCTGGAGTAGTAATAATTTTAAATTATACGACATACGAAAAATAATACAAAAAACAATTCTAAATTTATATCCACCACGTTTTAATTTCATATTTATTTGAGTTACGAAATTAACCGAAAATGACCAAACCAATATGAGCACAACGGTCGGGATGTTGTGTTAATAATGTGCGAAATTTACAATTTTTGTGCTCATTAGTATTATTTTTCATATAATATTGTGCCATCTTAATTTTATAAGCCGATTCCAATGCAACCAGAACCATAATTTCGTGATTTTGTAAAATTCATGGTTGGTAACCTGAATTCTGTCGAAGCTATAAGAAAAATTAAAGATAAATATTTTCCGCTACCCCTTCTCCCACCTCTTCACTTACGGGTATAAAAAATAGTTTACGACCGACTCTCAGACCTACCGAATATACAGAAAAACGTAATCCCAATTTTGAAAATCTCAAATCGAAAATCCTGAAATTAAAATCCCAAATAAAAAAAACCCAAAAACTAAAATATCAAAAATTAAAATCCCTATAAAAAAAATTCCATTGTTAAATCCATGGCTACGCGAACCAAAGTCCTTTCGCGTGTCCCTGCTTCGTGTGTCCCTGCTTCGGGGATTAAAACCTACGAGATTATGTTCAGTTGGGTTCTGATTGTGAGACTGTGTACACGTCTTTTTTTTTTTTTTCGTTTTTGAGTTCTGTTTTTTGTTTTTCGTTTAAATTTGTCTATTAATAAATAAAATATACAGTTTTTGTTATAAAAAAAAAAAGTTTTTTAAAATTTAATTGTTCTAAATTTCGACCTTTTTTAAAAATAATAATAATAATAATATATAAGTTTAATAATTATTAATAAATAATAAATGTTCAAACAAACTCGGGTCTGACCTATTTTATTCGAAATAAAAAAAAAAAAAAAAAAATTAAAAATAAAAATAAATAAACCTGACGCGGTTACCAAATCTTCCTTATTTCCTATCCTTTATTCTTGTGCACTTTTCTTCACTCGCTTGTCGTTGCCGTACTGGAGGTCAATAAGTCTTAAAAACTGTTGACCGCCGATTCGTAGTTCGTCAGCTGGTTTTCGGAACCAACTAGTATTTCTCTAATTTACACTTATTGAGTAGGGATGAGTAAAAAATTTAGTATACAATTTTGTAACATCCGAGGTTTGGAAAAGAATTTCCAAGCCGTTCAAATCCATTTGGCCTCTGCTAAGCCAAATATTCTGGCTTTAAGTGAGACCCAAGTATTGGACAACGGAGACCCCAACCGTTTTTCAATCCCCGGTTCCGGTCTTCACTTTTTATTCGTTGCCCACAGAGGAATCGCTGTTTACATAAGGAATGACGTTGATTGTTGTCCTATTATAGATTTAAAATCATCAAGTCCCTTATTTAATTTTCTTTGGTTTAAAATAAGAACCAACAAACACGTCATTCATTTCTGCTTCCTTTATAGGAGCCCACAATTTACTGGCAATGATCATATTGTTGAGTTTGAGGTTTTGGTTTTTGGTGATTTCAACGTACACAACGTATCATGGCTTAGTCATTCCAATCGCACCAGTCCCGAAGGCAGATATGTAGAGTTTTTTTCAAGGCTTTATAATCTGACTCAAATTATTTCTGAACCAACCCACCCACATTCCTGATGTAAACCATCAGGGTCATCATCTCTTGGATCTGTTTCTGACATCGAAACCAGATAATTATCAAGCTTCAATTAGTTCCCCTCTTGGAAACTCCGATCTTCGTCTCGTTAGCACGTCCTTCTCTCTTGATGATGCAGGCGGATTATCCATGGCTCCTGGAAAACTGGTATGGACCTATTCTCAAGCAGATTGGGATGGGCTCGCCAGTTTTCTTGGACAGATGGATCTGTCTAGTTGCTTCTTGGAGAGGGACCTTTGCTAAAAATCCGTGGTTCAATGACACCTGTGCACAGGCCATAGCCGATAGGGATAATGCTTTTCGTGAGTAATAATAATAATAATAATAATAATAAGTTTATTGAAATAATATGTTAATAATTAAATGACATTTAACAAAGTAAAAAGAAAACTCCAAATCTTAATTTTCAAAAATTGACATGACTTTATTAAAATCGTCTGCCAGGTAAAATTCCATTTTCCAATAATTATATATACTTTTTATACATGTAGATACATTTTAACTAAAAAATACAAAAAAGATAATTAACAATAATTTTCTTATTTATCAAAAAGGAAACAAAAAATTCGAGAAATACTAAAGTTTAATTGAATTCATTCACTATTAAGGATCTATATTTTAAAGCTGATTTCAAATAGAGGTACAAGGACTCGTAACATTTTCCATTCAAATATTCCATAAATTGTTCATGCGCTAAAACTTCATGTTTGAAGTAATGAACTCTCAAATATCTAAATATTGGGCACACTGAGACAAAATTATATGTATTTTCTACATCGTTTAAATTGCACAATTCGCATAATCCAACTGTATTAGTCTTAAAAGCCCTAGCATTAATATCAAGCAGTCCACCTCTTGCTTTCAAGACCAAATTAATCATATCCAACGCATTGGCATCGTCGAAATAATTAGGAATATTTGTGTACTCTAGCATAGGATACACATCATGGAAGCAAGAGGCCTTAGCTAACCGAACATGCTCACTCCATTGTTTTTTGGCGAATTTATGTAATATGATTTTGTGATCCGATTTCCAATCCAGAACATGACTTGACTAATCGAAAGGGTGGTCTACATACTCAAATATTTTCATCCATTCCTCTGCCCAGTAAGCATTACATTCAATACATTTTTTCGCCAGAATGCGCGGCAGTCTTGTATCAGGCAAAAACTGCTAAATGTAATATTTCTGTTTCTAAACATATTCGACCAAGTTTGATTTATAGCTTTTTTTGATCCCAGGAGTTTCCGAGCTAAATGTTTTTCAAACGATATATTATTTATTTATTTCGTTTAATTCAAACTATTACAAAAAATTCTTAATACATAAATTAATAGATAACAATAATTTGATTTTAAATTAAATATATTTTAAGTGTACAAAAGTTTTATTTTTAAATTATCCTTTGTTAAAGAAAAATCTATAATGTGTTTGTACTTATTGCATATTGTAAGCATTCTGTTAATGGGTTCGTGTTGTCCGTAATTAGTTCTGTGGGTTTTAGTTGTAAAGAGATTTGTATTACGTAGTCGGGGGATGGATCGGAAATTGATCTGTTGGGAGATGAATAAGGAATTAATTTTATTGTTCACGGATTGAGATATAAAGATGATATCAGCTACTTCACGCCTTTTCTTTAATGATACCATATTTATCAATTTTAATCTATCTTCATAGGGGGGTAGTACTAGGGAATCGGTCCAAGGAAGTTGTCTAAGAGCAAATCTTAGAAAATTTCTCTGAATGGACTCTATCCGCTCTATGTGAGTTTGATAATAAGGAGACCATAATTGTGTAGCGTATTCTAAATTAGGGCGAACAATTGTAGTGTAGAGTTGTTTTAAGATATAAGGGTCATTAAATTCACGGGACCATCTTTCTACAAAGCCAAGGATAGAGTTGGACTTAGTTATGATATATTCAAAGTAAAATTTGAAGGTTAACTTTTCGTCAAAAATTACGCCCAAGTCTTTGAAGGTGGTAACTTTACTTAACTGTACATTATTAATAGAATAATTATAAAGAACAGGATTTTGACGACGAGAATAGGTCATATACGCACATTTTGGAATATTAAGTGAAAGATTATTTGAGCGACACCAGATGAAAAATCGATTTAAGTCTTCTTGAAGACAAAGAGCGTCTTGGTAAGAATCAATTCTTTTAAAGATTTTCATGTCGTCAGCGTAGATTTGCAGCTTACTATTGGTTATTATTGAATTTACGTCATTAATGGAGATTATGAATAAAAGAGGGCCTAAATGACTTCGTTGTGGGACACCAGCCTCGTACTCAGATGATTCCGTAGATCTGAACATGACGGTATAGGTACGATCTTTTAAGTAAGAGCTGACCCAATCAATGAAGTAACAAGGGAATTTAAGTTTTTCCAACTTAAACAAAATCACTTCAAAGGGCACAAGATCAAAAGCTTTACTGAGATCTGTATATACAATGTCAGTTTGAGAACCAGCTTCTATTGTCTCTATCAGGGAAGAAGTTGTTTCAATAAGATTAGTCACTGTCGATTTACCTTTCACGAAACCATGCTGAATGGGGATTAAAATGTTATTACATTGAGGGTAGATTAAATCATAAATAAGGAGTTCAAGAAGTTTAGGGATGGGTGAGAAACTAGCTATAGGTCGATAGTTCGAAACATGTTGTTTTGGTCCTTTTTTATGGGTGGGTTTAATAAAAGCTTTTTTCCAAATATTTGGGAATTTACTTTGAGATAGGGAATGTGTAAACAGAACTCCCAGATATTTAGATTCGTTCACAACCTGTATTTCGCAACCGTCATATGTCCACCTTTCATTAATTGCTCTTCGCCCTCCGTTCCTAAATATCACAATCTGTGATTTATCCAAATTCACTGTAAGCCCCCAGGTCTTACAATAGTCTAACAGTTTATTTATCATTAATTGAAGACTTGTTATACTATCAGAGAGCAAAACCAGATCATCAGCATACATTAGGATTTTGATCAAAGTATCCCCTAAAAGTACTCCACCCGGCAGCAAATCTGCAAGATCATCTATAAAAAGTGAAAAAAGTATGGGGCTTAAACGACGTCCCTGCTTAAGACCCAACGAAACATCAAAAAAATCCGAAACATTTACTCCATGCCACACTACAGATTTAGAGCATTCATATAGTTTTTTCAAAATTGTCAGCATTTTTGTTGATATTCCCAAACGTGATAAAAAACAGAGCCTGTCTGTTGACAGTATGAAATGCTCTCCTAAAATCAACAAAAAATGCGTAAAGTTTTTTTCCCTTTTTCAGTCGAATCTGGATAATGCTAGATAGGTTAAATATATTATCTACTGTTGAATATCCTTGCCGAAAACCAGCTTGGTATTCACTTAAAAGCTCATTTTCCTTTACCGATTTTGTTATTCTGTTTAACAAAACCCCAGTAAAAAGCTTATAATCTGTGTTTGAGAAAGTTAACCCTCTATAGTTTTCTACTAGGTCTCTATCTCTTTTTTTAAAGATTGGGAATATACTAGAGTGATGATAAGACTGTGGTGTATAATTTGATTCAAAAATTTCATTCATAACATCACAAAGCAATTGTAGAAAATCTGATGACGCGTTTTTATAATATTCAAATGTTATTCTGTCTATACCTTGTTGTCTTTTGCCTTTTGTATTACCCTTACTACTTCATCAATTTTGATTTCATCATCAAGAAGCGGGATTTGCACATACGGTTCAGCGAAATGTATACTCAATGGGGAGCAGCTCGGTTTAAAGATTTCAATGAAGTGAGAAACAAATTCTTCAATTTGAATGTGCTTCCCCACTAAAAAACTCCTCATTCTGAACTCATTTGCAATTTTCCACCATTCTTTGGAGTCTTTTAGTGCGCAAAGCTTTTCTGCAATTTTTATTTTGTACCTTTTCTCCTTTTCAATACAAAGCCATTTCTCTCCTAGTGTCACAGCATTGTGAATCAAACCAATCCCCTATCCAACTCTGATTATTATTTAAATATACAGGAAGGTAAATCAAATCACAATTATCATATTTCACTCTTACACATACTGTATTTACAAATTTTTCAAACTTTAAATTAAATATATTTTTCTTTGACTTTTTTATTCCGTATAAGGATCCTCCGATTGCTCGACCGTGGCTATGAGTCCTTGTAGCTTCTATAGAATGAATTTCGTAATCACTAAAAATACAAGAAAAAGTTTTAAAATTATGTTGCATTAAAAAAGTTTCAAAAAGAAAAAAATATCAAATTTATTAATAAAAGCAAAAAAATCATTAAAAACAAATTTATTATTAAGACCATGAACATTATATCCTAAAACCTGGCAGACATCTAATTGTTATTCATTTAAATTTTCATTTTCAACGGACTTAGTTTTATTTTCAGCTATATATTTGACTTCATAGTTATTTGGTACTGCAGTAAGTAAGTTTGCAATTATGTAGCCCCCCTGGAAGGACCACTTGTATAATCTGCCATCAATTGTAAGGGTCAGTCCTCTGGTTTCACAATTCACTTCCTTCAAGTTTTTAAAAGTGGATTTAACCTGACTTAGATTGTACCTTTGGGACCTTTCCTCTGGGGTATAATCCTTGTGGATATAGATACCACTACCCTTCAGCTTATTTGAATTCGACAGCAATTTGCTAACATCATTTGAGGATGCTAGCTGTACAATACATTTTGTACCTGCAGAATTCAGTTTTCGAATTGCACCAACATTTACCTCGGTTTTAAGAACATTTTTGCACAACAGGCTAAAATCTGTTTTTATGGTATTTATATCACCACCAGAAATTCCACTCACAAATACGTTTGATTGACGACTGCACTTATCAAGTTCAGACACCTTACGCGTTAGCATCTGGTCTGTCTGCTTCATCTGTGTTATTTCTTTTTGCATCTGAGTATTTTCGTCTTTCAACCTTTTCAAATCATTCTAAACTCCCAAAATGTCAGATTTGGTTGCAATGTTTTTTAGTTTTTCATCCAGCCTGTCATCTAGCATATTTTTTATTTTACCCAGCAATTCATCTCAACCACCATCTGTAGTTTCTCTTTCTGACATATCTAGCTCAGAAGACGACTCAATATTTTTATTCCTCTTATGAATGATTTCTAAAATATCTGGAGAGGTTTCACCTAAAGTTCTTTTGTTCTTATCTTTACAGCTCCTTTATTAATTAAGGTTAGAACTGTCTTTTGCCTCCCTTTTTTCTGCTTTCAAGTTTTTAGCCAATCCGCTTCAATTAGAGCTGAATCTTCATTTCCCAAACATGAACGGGGTTGTATTTTTAATTAATCTGTAATATTTATTTCCAATTTCAACTATTAATAATTATTTATAAAAAAATAAATAATAGAGCGAAAAAATGAAACTTGACAGCTATTCAGTGTTGCCGTAGTATAAAGAAAACAATTCTTTAAATTCACTGAAGCGCTGGAGAGAGGTCAGAAATAGATGCAGTAAGATTTGTTGCCAACAGAAGGTTTTGTATACCCAGAGGAAGCGTCAAGAAATATTAAATTTTCCAAAAAATAGCAGAAGCTTTTGGACCTTCGCTAAAAGTCTACAACAAAACTTTTGTTCGCCTACATCTTTTCCTCCCCTTGTAGGTGGTGACCGGATCATATCAGATTCAGTTGGGAAGGCTAATCTGTTTGCTAAACTCTTTAGTCAAAACTCAACACTGGCAGCTTCAGCTCAAGATCCACCAGTCTTGCCTCCAGTAAACTTTTCTTTTGGAAGAGTTTACTTTAGGCAACGTGCTGTTTTAAAAGCTCTCAAAAATCGGAATGTGAAAAAGTCAACTGGCCCTGATGGTATTCCGGCTGTGGTCCTAAAACATACTGCCACTGTTCTGGCTAAACCTTTGCGCAACCTTTTCTATCTTTCATATTCACTTGGCATTTACCCCACCAAGAGGAAAGTTGTGCATGTTCAGCCTATTCCGAAAAAAGGCGATAAATTCGATCCCTCAAACTACAGGCCTATTGCGCTTACTTCTATTCTCTCCAAAGTAATGGAATCTCTCATTAATAATAAAGTTAAAAGATACCTTGAAAGCAACAAATTGTTAAGTGACCAGCAATATGGTTTTCGCTCGAATAGATTGACTGGTGATCTGATGACATATTTGTCCGACAAGCTCAACGCCAGTCTTCATAACTCCGATGAGGCTTGTGTTGTTGCTTTCGATATAGCTAAGGCTTTTGATTTAGTGTGGCACTCGGCCCTGTTTTCTTAAGTTAAATCAATAGGTCTAGGATCAGCCTTTGTCAATTGGATCAGCAACTTTTTGTCTGGCCGTTCTATTCGTGCTGTTGTGGATGGTTACCAATCTCATATTTTCAACATTAACTCCGGTGTACCTCAAGGGTGGTTCTTTCTCCAAACCTATTTTTAATTTTCATTAATGATCTTCTGCAATCTACTCTAAACCCCATCCACAGCTTCGCCGATGACAGTAACTTGATAGCATGCTACGATTTTATTAATAGGAAATAAGCTTCTTCAAACGCTGTAACTAGTAAACGCAATTTTTTACAAAGTAGCACAAATCATGACCTTTCCAAAATTTCACAATGGGGTCTTCTCAACAGAGTTGAGTTTAACGCATCCAAAACCCAATGCTGCCTAATTTCCAGAAAGCTGTCAACTTTTGATGCCCAATTTTCCTTTCAAGGAGAAATTATTGCCAAATCTGGAAGCCTTGACATTTTTGGTTCAAAAATAACTAGCGATTTAAGCTGGAAAATTCATATTTTCGAAACGGCAAAAAACGCAGCGAAATGTCTGCGTTTCTTAAAAAGATGTAAACAATACTTTTCCCCCCTCTGATCTCTTAAATATTTACAAATGCTACATACGACCAAAATTAGAATTCAATCCGCATATATGGGCTGGTGCTCCCAAAACCCATCTTGAATATCTGGACAAAGTTCAGAGAAGGGCGATTAGATTGATAAACAATCACCAAACCACCAGCTCATTAACATCACTCAACCACCGTCGTAATGTAGGCTCACTTTCTATTTTTTATAAATACCTTGTTGGAATGGATACGTGTTCCCTGGAAGTAAAAACCCTACTTCGTCAACTTCAAGTATTTTCACGCCAAACACGTAACGCTTCAACGTCACACCCATATTGCGTAAAAATTCCCAGATGTGATAGAACGAGCTTCGGAGATTCGTTTTCAATTCGCACCTCGAAAATGTGGAATACTCTCCCATTAAAGTTGTTCCCGACAGCTGGCAGACGCCTGATTTACGACTTGCACCGCTTTAAGAAAAGTGTAAATGATTACCTACTGTCCCGCTTTCTAATCCCGTCTAAACTTCCTGTCCTCATTATCAAATCCATACTTCTTATAGTATAAAAGGTATCCCACCTAGTAATTTGGTAACTTTAATAAAAAAAAAAAATGTCTTTTCGGGATTTCAGGTTCCGGGATTTAGTGTTTTCGGGATTTTGACTTCCGGGAATTCGTTTTTCCGGGATTCTTACTTGTGATTTCCGGGATTTTGGGAAACGGTAAAAAAATCTTCCGGGATTTGGTACCTCCGGCATTTTCGACTCCGGGCATTAGACCGGCTCCCATTAAAAGTCGTATTTCCATACAGAAATTAGAATATTTAAAAGAGAATAGCTCACAATATTCATGTTATTAATTAACAATATAAATTGTAGAAATTTAAAAAAATTTAGTTACAAATAAAAAGTTTGTTTTTTTATATCAAAAATTTTTTGAATTTTCTTAAAGATTAGAAAATAATTTTTTGGGATTCTAATTTTTTGGGTTTTTTTTTATTAAAGTTACCAAATCACTAGGTGGGATACCTTTTATACTTAAATAAGAATTGATTTGATAATGGGGACAGGAAGTTTAGACGGGATTAAAAAGTGGGACAGTTAGTAGTTAATCATTTAACCTCTTCTTAAAGCGGCGAAAGACGTAAATCAAACATCCGCCAGCTGTAGGGAACAATTTTGAAGGTAGAGCATTCCAGATTCTCGAGGTGCGAACTAAAAACGAATCTCCCAAGCTCATTCCATCACATCTAGGAATTTTGACAAAATATGGGTGGACGTTGAAGCAGTACTTGTTTGACGTGAAAATACTTGAAGTGGAGGAAGTAGGGCCTTTACTTCCAGGGAACACGTATCCGTTCCAACAAGGTATTTATAAAAAATTGAAAGTGAACCTACTATGCGACTGATTGAGTGATGTTAAAGAGCTGTTAGTTTAATGATTGTTGATCAATCTAATAGCCCTTCTCTGAACTTTGTCCAGGTACTCAAAATTGGTTTTAGGGGCACCAGCCCATATATGTGAATTAAATTCTAATTTCGGTCGTATGTAGGATTTGAAGATGTGTAAGAGATCAGAGTAAGAAAAGTATGGTTTACTTCTTTTTAGAAAACCTAGACATTTAGCAGCGTTTTTAGCCGTTTCGAAAATATGAATTTTCCAGCTCCGATCGCTGGTAATTTTCGAACCTAAAATGTGAAGGTTTCCATATTTTCCAATACTTTCGCCTTGAAAATAAAGTTGGGGTTCGAAAGTGGACAGCTTTCTAGAAATAAGGCAGCATTGCGTTTTAGAAGCGTTAAACTCAACTCTGTTGAGTAGACCCCATTGAGAACTTTTGGATAGGTCGTGATTTATGCTACTTTGTACAAAATTTCGTTTCGTAGTAACAGCATTTGAAGATGCTGATTTCCTATTAATAAAATCGTAGCATGCCACCAAGTTACTGTCATCGGCGAAACTGTGGATGGGATTGAGAGTTGATTGCAGAAGGTCATTAATGAAAATCAAAAAGAGGGTTGGTGAGAGAACACACCCTTGGGGTACATCGGAGTTGATGTTAAAAATATGTGACTGGTACCCATCCACTACAGCACGAATAGAACGGCCAGACAAAAAGTTGCTGATCCAATTGACAAAGGCTGATCCACCTAGACCCATTGATTTAACTTTAGAAATAAGGGCCGAGTGCCATACTCGATCAAACGCCTTAGCTATATCCAAAGCAACAACACAAGACTCACCGGAGTTGTGAAGACTGGCATTGAGCTTGTGGGGTAAATATATCATTAGGTCACCAGTCGATCTATTCGTACCAAAACCATATTTCTGATCACTTAGCAATTTGTTGCATTCAAGGTATTTTTTGACTTTATTGTTAATAAGGGATTCCATTATTTTGGAAAGAATAGAAGTAAGCGCAATGGGCCTGTAGTTAGAGGGATCGCATTTATCGCCTTTTTTTGGAATATGCTGAACTTCCACTTGGTGGGGTAAATGCCAAGTGAATATGAAAGATAGAAAATTTGACGCAGACGTTTAGCTAGAACAGAGGCAGTATGTTTCAGGACCACAGCTGGAATACCATCAGGGACAGTTGACTTTTTCGTATTCAGATTTTTGTCAGCTTTTAAAAGAGCACGTTGCCTTAAGTAAACTCTTTACTGGTGGCAATACAGATGGATTTTGAGCTGAAGCTGCGAGTGTTGAGTTTTGACTAATAAGTTTAGCAAACAAATTAGCCTTCTCAACAGAATCTGATATGATCAAGTCACCATCTACAAGGGAAGGAAAAGATGAAGGCGAACAAAAGTTTTGTTTTACACTTTTAGCGCAGGTCCAAAAGCTTCTGGTATTTTTAGGAAGTTTTAATATTTCTTGACGCTTACTCTGGGTATACAAAAGCTTCTGTTGGCGAAAAATTTTACTGCATCTGTTCCTGACCTCCAGCGCTTTGAAGAATTGTTTTGTTTATACTCACGAAAAGCATTATCCCTATCGGCTATGGCCTTTGTACAGGTGTCATTGAACCACGGTTTTTTAGTATTCGTTTTATTTTGAATCTTTTTAAGGGGTATGAAAAGTTTCATCCCTAACAGAATACTTTCAGTAATGACTGCCGTGCAAAGGTCAACTTCCTCTCCAAGAACCAACGAGACAGATCCATCCGTCCAAGAAAACCGGCAAGCCCATCCTAATCAGCTTGAGAATAGGTCCATACCCGTCTTTCAGGAGCTCTAGATAAACCCGCTTCACTATCAAGAGAGAAGGACGT
Organism: Hybos culiciformis; assembly: GCA_964007475.1. NCBI lineage: Eukaryota > Metazoa > Arthropoda > Insecta > Diptera > Hybotidae > Hybos > Hybos culiciformis. The sequence goes on along the minus strand of OZ023274.1, from coordinate 56,194,777 downwards.
GCTAACGAGACAATGATCGGAGTTTCCAATGGGGGAATTAATTGAAGCGTTATAATTATCTGGATTCGATGTCAGAAACAGATCCAAGAGATGATGACCCTGATGGTTTACATCTGGAATGTGGGTGGGTTCAGAAATAATTTGAATAAGATCATTGAGACTGGAAAAACTCTACATATCTGCCTTCGGGACTGTTGCCCTGATACGTTGTCTACGTTAAAATCACCGAAAACCAAAATTTCAGACTCTGGGTTTTTCGTCAGGATCTGATTTATTTGGTCCGACAGCAAGTCAAACTCTACAACGTAATCGGTGCCAGTCAGTTGCGGGCTTCTGTCAAGGAAGCAAAAATGGATGACGTGTTTGTTGGTTCTTATTTTTAACCAAAGAAAATTGAATAAGGGACTTGATGATTTTAAATGGGATAACAAGCAACGTCATTTTTTATATAAACAGCGACTCCTCTGTGGGCAACGAAGTGGAGACCATAATCGGGGATTGAAAAACGATTGTGGTCTCCGTTGTCCAATACTTGGGTATCACTTAAAGCCAGAACATTTGGCTTAGCAGAGGCCAAATGGATTTGGACGGCTTGTAAATTCGCTTCCAAACCTAGGATGTTACTAAAATTGATACTAAATTTTTTGCTCATCCCTGCTCTAAGAAGTGTAAATTTAGTTGAAATAGTTGATTCCGACAACAAGCTGGCGAACTACAAACTACAAACTACAAAGAGTGCACGGTAATCAAGGATAGGAAATATAGGAGGATTTGGTAACCGCGTCAATTATTTTTTTATTAATTTTTCTATTTTTTTTTTTTTTTTTTTATTTATATATTTTTATTTTTTTTTCTTTTGAATGAAATTTGTCGGTTTGAAACTAGTTTAATCGCACTAATTTCATTTTATTTTTAAAATTTTTAACAAAAAAAAAGTTCACAATCTAAAACAATGGCACAGAAAAAAAAAAAAAACTACACTTTATAATAAAATATAAAACGAACAGAAACGCGGACACAGATTTCAACAATCAGAACACAACTGATTTTGAATATGGGAATTTTTTTTCTTGGGATTTTTTTTTTTTTTTTTGGGTTTTTGTAACGTTGGGGACTTGGGGTTTTTCTTTTTTGTGATACTTCCATATACATATGATATTCAATAAATATTTTCAATCCGGAAACAGAATAATTCAGAAAAATCTATTTACTTTTTTCATTTGTTACCGAATCGAATTTGATCGATATTATATATAATCATCCATTTAATCAAATTCAAATCGCTAATGAAAATAATGTTCTTTTTAATTTTATGGCCTCATTGAAAGATTTATGCAAATTAATATAAATGATTTAATAAATAGTTTTTAATTTTTATTTTGTTTATTTTTATAGATCAATCTTTAATTTATCTTTAATTCATACAGATTCAAACATAGCTTTGATTTTTATCCTCACGAGATTTTTACCCCACTACACGGCTTGATATTAAAGCCGGTGTTGGCTACCTTAATTTTATCTTGCAAAATATTATAAGTAAAAAAATTAACAAAAAAGCACAAAATTATGTCAATGGTTGCGTTGAAATCGGTTTATTACTAAAGAAGTTCGGTTTATTACTAAAAAAGGTAGCACAATACTATTAAAAAAAAAAATTTAAGAGCCCTCGATGTGTAATTTTGAATTTTCTTTTTTTTGCATTTTTATTTTGTGTTATTTCACTGAAAATAAACGGCCATGAAAAATGCGACAAAAATTAAATAAAAACACCTCTACTAGGATTTCACAAAACTATATGTGAATTTGTTTTTAAAATTAAATGAAATTAATTCATTGGTCTAGAAAAGTAAAGAAATTCAAAATTCCACGTCACCACTTACCAGCCCTGGAAAGCGATTTTTTAGTTTTATTTCTGCGTTTGATTTATTTTATTATCGGTTTCATTTACTTCACAATCTCAACAAATATATTTGTTTTTCAAGACATTTTTAACTAAAAAACTCAAATTCAAAAAATCCGAATCACTGACTCTGGAGCTAGTTATATACTCTCTAAAATGTATCAAAAATCACTAAAATTGTATCCAAGACTAATTTTTCACAGTGATGGCTCTTAATGAGCACAAAAAAAGCTAATTTCAAACATAATTACGACAATATTACAGTAAAACTTCCGATCGTTGTGCTCAGCTCACCAGCGGCCGCTCGTACATAGGTGCTGCGACACTGCAGCACCCTCAAAATATTTAACTCATAAACAATTTTTTGTGAGCTCTGAATTTTTCTTAGTTTAAAATTATTTTTAAAAGAAATACCTATGCAATTGTTTGTAAAATTTTAATAAAAAATAGTAGCCTATTTTCAGGTTTTTGAAATTTTTAATACAGAAAGTACTTTTCAAAAATAGCTGCTGAAATCTATTTACCAGAATTTTTGCAACTGCGAATTTCACAGTGCAGGGATTTTTTTTTTCATGAATAAATTTAATACATTTTTGTTGCTGCTAAATTTTTTTCATGACTTGAATATAAAGAAAAATGCACTGCCACAGAAGCAGTGCGGGTGCATTTTACTTTCTCAAAATATTTGGGAAATTTTTTTTGTTGGAATTTTTTTGAATGTAAAGAAAATGCACTGCTTCAGAAGCAGCACAATTTTTATATGGGTTATTTTTTGTTTGTTTTTTAACTTTTAAAAGCTTGAAATAAAATCAGTTGTTTTAAAAAAAATTAATTCTGAATTAATAAATTGTTTGTTTGGTAAAACAAATTATAAAAAAAATAAGTAAAAATGGTTAATATCGAATACTTAAATAGTGTTAAATTTTTAACATTAAGTTTAGCAGAAAAATAGAAATTAAAAAAGAGGGCGTCCTACACCTAATATAATTATTACGCAAGGATCATTAAGTAAAGGAAAATCTTATACTAGATCTACGATAAATATAAATTGCTGTGCGGTTCCGCTGTCAAAAATTTGCTGTTTTCTTTTCCCTGTATACTATTTGCTGGCGAAACTGTATGGACAGAAAAAGGCTTCATAAACTTAAATAGATTGAAGGAAAAATGTGAAAGACACCAAAATCGCGAAAACATATGGACAATATAATTTCTTTCATATTATTAGGCGAGATGACCATCGGTGACCAACTAAACCAAACTTACAAATTATCAAAAGAAAAACATAATGAAGAAGTAAAAAAAAACAGGGAAATACTTTCAAAAATAAGAGATTGCCTAAAATTTTGTGGAAAATTTGAATTGCCTCTACGAGGTCATGATGAAACTAAGTCATCTGAAAATCCAGGGGTATTTTGAGCAGGGCTGTGGAGTCGGTCTACAAAATTACCGACTCCAACTCCGACTCCGACTCTTCATTTTTTTCTTTGGCGACTCCGACTCCGACTCCGACTCCTACTTTGACTACTTTGACTCTCTGTCTGATACCAATATACTATACTTTCTGTACCCGCACCAGTAGGATTTCCATACTCGGTTATCGAGTACTCGGTTACTCGGTTATTTTCCTGTTTTTTACATTACTCGAAGATCGGGTTTTCGGCTTTAATACTCGGTTATTATTTAAACAATTTTGCAGAGGCAAAATAAATATCAAATGAACTCAAATTTAAAAAAATTGTGTAAGTACTAGGCTTTGAAAAAAATTTAGTTTTGGTTTTTTGTTTTAAAAATTGCAGTCCAAATTCAAAACTAGTGAAAGCAAGTAAGTAAGCTTTTCAAAAAAATTGTTTTGGTTCTTCTTTTAAATTTGAAAATAAGTTTATTCGACAAACTGGAAACTTCGAATGGTTAGATGTATTAATTTTTTAAAAATGTTTTAATTAATGTTATAATTTTAATTAAAAATTAAAAATATAACATAAATTACATAACATAAACATTTTTTTTTAAATACTCGGTTAATCGAGTACTCGGTTAATTTTCCTTAAAGACACTCGAAAACTCGGTTAATTGATTTTGCCGAGTAATTGGAAACCCTACGCACCAGCAATTATAAAAAATAGTATTTCCCGAATTGCCATAAATTTTAATATGAACATAAAATGGTAGTTCCCGGAAGTTTCCCAGTAAGCCAAAAATCGTGATAATATATTTTTATTGGATTTCTGTGCCAGACACTTGGTTGTTGCTTTGTTAAATTTAATTAAAAAAATATAATTATAAAAATGTTTTATTTAATTTAATAAGTTTTGGTCGAGTATACTTGAATTTAATAGTTTTGGAGTCGACTTTATTTTGTCGACTCCGACTCCGACTCTTAACAAGCAAAAATTACTACCGACTCCGACTCCGACTCCACGACTCCGACTCCGACGCCGCAGCCCTGATTAAGAGGGCTTTTGAATTTTATAGCAATTTCTGATCCATTCTTTTTAATTACATTTTAATTTTTGTAAGAAAATGATTAATTAATTTTAGTTCATTTATTATTTCAGTTTTCATAGAGAAACATTTGATTTATTAAAAAAATTTCTAAAATAAAATAAAAAAAATATAATTCTTAATAAATTATAATAAAATTTATAAAAAAAAATAATGGTTGTTAATATTTAATTAAAATAATATTAACCATTATAGGTACGTCTAAAACCACTCAAATGAGCTTCTGCAATATTGTTAGAAATTTGTCGAGACCATATTAAAACAGAAATTAACGAAACATCGTATGTTGCGATTATGTCTGACGATACTACAGATGTTTCTGAAAAAAACCCAAACTGTAATTGTTTTCAGATATGAATTACATGGCAAAGTTTATGAACTCTTCTGGGGGTTTTTTTAATTCCGAAAATGCATCAGCAGCTGGGCTTGATCAAATTAAAATAGTTTTAAAAAATAATACAGAAAAATTAATGTATTATGTACAAGATCTGAATAAATTTTACAAATTTCTTCAACTTCTAAAGAAGGCACGGTGTGCAAATTTCGAGCTAACATGAAAAAAATATAACATTGCTGGGAGGCTTGTTTGAAAGGTCCGTGTGAGCCCTTTCCAAAATGGTATATCTCAAAATGTTTGTATTATGGATTTCCGAGAAATCGAGATAGACGACATTTGTAGAGTTTGAGACCCAATTGGTTAATAGAAATTAAACTTTTTTCACTGTTCTTTTTTAATTCTATTTATTTTTTGGGCTATGCCCTATCCGTCAGTCTTCCAAAAGTTTTAAAGGTGGGTCTTCAAACTCCATGATGTATAAAATGAAGGGATAAAATAGCTGTTAGGATAATGAGTAGAACAGGATGGAATGAAATGGGATGGGTGGGTATTGGGTATAGGTTATAGGATAAAAAAATATAGATAGACGGAAGAATTTGAATTGCAGAATTAGGTTTTATGGGAATTATATTTTAAGGAAATTTTCGTGAATATTTGATAAATGACAGATATGAGCTTTTCCTTTACTTTTCTCAGTTAAACATTTGGGACACAAAAATATCGTTGCATGATTATTTGTTAAATTTAATAATGGTGGCCGTCCTTTTTTTGTAGATTTTAATTTCATTTTACCAAAGTTTCTTTTAGTTCTCGCAACATCACAGATTGTACAGTCACATGTCTGTGATGTTCTAGTATTGCGATGTTGTTTGAATAGTTTATAATCAAAGATGTTAATTTTTGAGAGTAGAGATGGGTCGTTCATGAACGAACGAGTTAAAAAGAACGGCTCACCAAAGTGAACGATGACCGATCGGTCAGTAAAAAAAAAAAATATCGTTCACCGTTCACCGTTCATCGTTCTTTTCTAAAAAAAGTTCTGTAGGTGTAGAGAAGAGATAATTATTTGAAAAGAGCAGTACACTTATTTTTCAGCTATAAGGAAGAAAGAGAAATTGTGTTGGTGTTGTTAGATTGTTATGTAAGTGTAGCTGTGAACAATAGCTATCTCTTTACTGGTCTGAAAATTATCGTCTTTTTCAATTGAAAATGCCACACGACATCCATAGAAAAAAATAAAATAAGAAAGACTGACGGGAAACAGATTAAATATTTAAAGGAATGTTTTATTTTTCATAAGAAATTATCCCAAAAAATATAACAAAAAATATTAATAAAAAGATAAAAAAAAATTTTTTTTTGATATAATCGGTTATTGCTAATATAGATATTTGAATAATTATTAGTAGATTAATATGCTCTAAATATTTTTATTTTTTTTATAATAAAAATAAATCATATTAACTTTAAAAATAATAGATGAATTAATGCTTCCTAAAGTTCACAGTTCACTTTCAGTTTATTTCATTTGGTATTTTTTTATTTTTGCAAAGTTCATTTTGATTTGAGTTAATTTTATCGGTCGTTCAATTGAGCTATATTTTTAACTCGGTCAGTAAAAATATTACGTTCATTTTTTGAACCCGTTCAATTTTTTTTAACTCGGTCAGTAAAAATAGTTCGTTCATTTTTTTCACCCGCTCTTGAAAAGAGTCGTTCAATTGAAAATTTTTTATTAATTTTTTTTTTTTTGTTTTAAAAAGAGCCGTTTAATTGAACCCGTTCACTGAAAAAGAACGAACGACTCAATACAGTTCAGTCAAGTGAACGAGATTCCCCATCACTATTTGAGAGTGAACCAGCAAAGGTCTTTTTTGAAACGTCAATAAAGCATGATCCACAAAGAGCAGATGGATAAAGCCATGATTTATTTAGGCTAAAATCCGAAATATATTTAGATTGGAGAACCTTTTCTAATTTTTTTGAAATAAGCCGCATATTTTTTGTTTTTTGCATGCATAAAGCACACACTGCTTTTCTGCTTGTTTCGTGATTGACAATACGACCCATCTTGTATTATTTTGAATTCGAATGACTTAATGACGAGACCTCCAGAAATGGAATAATGATTTTTACATTTAAGGCCTATGATAAATATGATTTTTTTAAGATATCTCGAGAACGCATAATACGAAGAGTGACGAAGGGATCATAACCCAAAAATATATAGAAAATATATGTAGAAAATAATAAAAAAAACAGTGATAAAAGTTTAATTTCTATTAAGCAATTGGGTCTCAAACCCTACAAATGTCGTTTTCCTCGATTTCTCGGAAATCCATTATACAAACATTTTGAGATATACCATTTTGGAAAGGGCTCACACGGAGCTTTCAAACAAGCCTACTCCCAGCAATGTTATATTTTTTTCATGTTAAGACGAAATTTGTAAAATTTATTCAGATCTTGTACTTGAAAAATTACGTACCGAGTTAGATATTTTTTATTCCAGAAAAGAATTTCGTGGTTTTAACGGATTCCTACAATTATTTAAAATACTTAGTAATGATAATCTTTTGGAAATTTTTAGTGAAACAATCAAAATTATACGAGTTTTAATATCCATTCCAATGACCACTGCGAAACCCGAAAGATGCGTTTCTACTTTGAAAAGGGTTAAAATATTTCTTCGAAATTCTATGGCAGAAGAGCGTTTATCAGCTTTGAGTATGATTTCTATTGAGAAGAAAATGATTAATGAAATTCCGGATTTTAATGAAAAAGTAATTACAAAATTTTCGACTCAAAAAATCGAAAAATGAATTTTCTATTTAAATAAGTGGCACTTATGTATGTTGTATTTATTAATTTGTATTAATAATTAAAAAAAGATGAGGCATTTTATTTTTTGCAACACCCTCTTAACGAGCGGCCACTGGTGGTCACATTAGTTTGATCACTTTATGGACTTACAACCAGAGCTGGCTTAATTTAAGTGTTTTTGTACTGAATAGAATAAGCAGTACCAGTATACTGGTACTGCAAAAATACTGCAGTATTTTCTCACAATATACTGTTACTGGCAGAAAATTAAAGTACCAGTATATTGTGAGAAACTACCGCAGTATTTTTGCAGTACCAGTATACTGGTACTTGTATTGCAAAATACTTAAATTTAGTCAGCTCTGCTTATAACCGAGATATTCAAAAACGAAAATTAGGTAGTAGGATAATTGTTCGAATAATTATTGAAGGTAGTAGAAAGCGATTGATTGACAAAAAAAATGGAGCAACATTCTACATTTCGGCAATTGATTAGTTTTTTACTACGCTGTTAACTTATTCAATATCTGCTGATCTAAAATTTTTTATTCACTCCACTAAAAAATTAGTTATCGAAATTTATTTTAATTTAAATTTTTTTTATTTTCCTCTGAAATAACTACACTTTTTACGAATTAATTTTTCCGAATTTGCGGTTATTTTAAACTGACGATTAGTGTTGTCAAATGTAGCAGAATCGCGCAGTGGAAGGTGCTCTATCCCCAATGTAGCGGCGGCGGCGCTCGCTTGAAAATTAATTGAAACTGACGATTACAATAGATAATAATATGTTCAAATCTAAAATTTAAATGTAAATTATAAAATTGAACATTTTTAGAAGATATGTTCACATTCACACCAGTAATAAAAACTAAACTAGTGTAACGGAATTTGCTGCGAACTTTATAATTTTATCGCTGCTGAACATATTATTAGTTTTGAAACTTGATAGCACAAATTTTTTTTATTGTGAAAAATATTAAATCGAACCGCTGACTTGACTGATGTGTGGGAATAGAGTATAGCAGCATTTTACCGAGGAACCTGTTTTGGTTCAAAATTTTTGACGGAATCCTCGCTTACTGAAAATCGGAAAAAATAGTATATTTTGCTAGTAAAAACAAATAATTTCTCAATTTAATAAAAAAAAAATTTAAATAAATCGAGTTTATATAATTTTTTTCTAAAATTGAAAAATTATTTCCAAATACGTCTTTTTTGAAAATTTGTTCATTTAGATTCGCGGAAAACTTGATACAAATTGGATGAAGCCTAGGGTTCCGCGGAAACGCTCGTGATTATACCTTGTAAAAAATCAACTAGTTTTCTATGCTTTGTACTAATTTTGGTACTGTTTTGTAAATCTATCGTTTGGTAATAATTTAATATATATGTTTCATTCATTGCGTTACTACCGCTATTTAATACGGCAGAGTTGTGAACATTTTTAAAAAAAATTACGGCAGACGGTACAACGCAGAAACATATGACGTAGGTGCGATGATGTTCAAAGATTTTATTGTAATAAATTTTTTTTTTCCGAATGTTTAAATTAGAATTATAAAAAAAAAGCGGCTTAAGCCAGCACAAATTGAGCACAACAAAAATAAAAAAAAATAAATGGGACTAACCTAGGGGCTAACTTTTTTTTGAAGTTTATACTTCTTTAGGCACGTTGTATGATATAATTGAGTAATTCTGTAGGGAGGGAAAATTATTGTACTCATTCGAATTTCGAGATCGAAAAAAAAAAACGACATGCTGTACCGTTTGAATACTCAAAAAAATGAGTCCACTCAATAAACATTTGTTATTTATAAAAACAAAATAATTTGGCGCGGAAAATTTAAATTCAAATTATTTTTTAAAAATCATTCGTTTACAAATTATTTAAAAACTAAAATTTATTTTTCAAAATAGATAGGTCCGGCGAAATAAAGATTACCTGCCGAAAAATTTTTGGGCAAGGAGCTACGGCTAGATGGTGCCGGCTCAAAATATACAAAAAAATTTTTTTTTCAAAATAGGTAGCTCCGGTAAAATAAAGATTACCTGCCGAAAAATTTTTGGCCAGGGAGCTACGGTTAGGTCGTGCCGGCTCAAAATATACAAAAAAAAAATTTTTTTCAAAATAGGTAGCTCAAAATATACAAAAAAAATTTGTTTTTCAAAATAGGTAGCTCCGGTGAAATAAAGATTACCTGCCGAAAATTTTTGGGCAGGGAGCTACGGTTAGATCGTGCCGGCTCAAAATATGTTAAAAAAATATGTTAGTCTGAGGACACACGGAAGAAGTGAAACTTCATGGCAAGTAGTATTTTCTGGAGAGGCTAAATAAATATTTAAAAAGTGCACATAAGACATGACGCCAATCGATTTTTTCGACGGCGACTAGTTGATTTTTGTCCTTCGACTGCTGCGGCCAGTCGACTTAAAATAACTTGTTTTGGGCGAATTCGGCGGCTTAGAAAAATTTGAAAAAAAAAAAAAAAAAAAATTAAAAACCAGCGACTACTTAGCGATAAAAACATTTAAAAACTCTAAAATACTTTTTAAGCTCAAAAAGTTTAGTGGCATAATGGCTTTTAAATTATTTCAAAATGGCTAGAATTATGGCTGTGTTGCGTTAAGCAACATCTTATTATCAATTTTTATGAACAAAAAATACCTTATTCGATTTCCAACAAATTTAAAATTATGTTTGTCAAGCTAAATTAATATGTTGATTAAATTAAAATATTGTAATGTTTTATTACACACGCAGGATGTAATTCGACTCTTAAAATAATTATATTCACAAATTATATCATTTATGTTAAAAAATTATTAATTAGAAAACTGCATATTTTTCATTTTATACACTTAAAAATAAGTATATAAGACCTTAAGAATTCTCAATAAAAAATATAGTCAATACCAAACCACTGACTTTTATTAACTTCAACATTTGGGGGCTCAACCTAAAAAAACGCGATGTCTGAACAACCAAACAATATTGATGAAGCAACCATCAAACAGAAGAAAATTGGAGAAGAAATGGATCGAATGATAGCCAACTTCAAGAAAGATTCATCTTCGAGGAAGACCATAGACTATGTAAACAGGAAAAGTGAAGCAATCAACAAACTATGGAGTCAATTTCAAATGATGGATTCGGTGATCAATCAATTTTGGTCGAATCAACCAAGTCATCCATATTTCAGTAAAAATTATCACAACCAAGTGCAAGATATCTACACACAATTTAAAAAACTACTAGAAGAGTCTAATCCAGGCGCAAGCTCAAAATCCAAATCCATTGAAATTCAAAATACAACTATGTAAACTCACAACAACAACGATATAAAAAACAAAACAGCAAAATTAAAATGTTCACACGTATGTATGACAAACTTATTCAAATTTTGCAGGAAAACTATTCTATAACAACTTACAACCAATATTTGGAAACTCTGACCACGTATTGGAAAGATATTGTAACTACTCACGACGATATTATATCAAATTCTATAGATGATGATGAGAGCTCCTACCTAAAGGAGAACCATTTTGAAGACATTGAAACAATGTATCAAAAAATTGTAATTGAAACAAAAGAGTATTTAACTCGGGCTACTCCAACAGCTAATAATCGACCAAGCCAGGTAAAACTTCCTGAAATTCAAATCCCAATATTTAATGGTCAATATGATTCTTGGACATCGTTTTACAACCTATTCAATTCACTTATACACACTAATTCACAATTAGATAACATCCAAAAATTCCATTATCTGAAAAGCTTTCTCTCCGCAGAACCTACAAATCTTATTAAACATTTACTTATTACGAATGAAAATTACACGATAGCTTGGAATCTAATAACACAGCGTTTTCATAATACAAGAATTTTATTTACAACTTACTTAAGAAAATTTTTAACATTACCAAAATTAAACGTTGAAACAGCCAACGGAATAAAAAATATTCTGGATACTACCCAAGAATGCTTGCTAGGTATTACAAATCTTGATGTGGATACAGAGCTTGAGGTCCTATAATAGGTCATATTCTTTTGCAAAAATTAGACAGCGAAACATCAAAATTATTTGAACAACAAATAACTAGTCCAAGAGAAATTCCTGAACTTTCAAAAATCTTACTCTTTTTGGAAGCAAGATTCCAAGCTCTCGAAGGTTTAGGGGTTTCCCCAGTCAAAGCAAAAATTGAAAAACGTCATAATCAAACATATCATTCTATCATTAATAGTAATAAATGCGTTATATGTGAAGACGGGCATAAAATTTATACATGTCAAACATTCAAAGAAACGGATTTGACACAACGATGGAATGCAGTGAGGAAGTATTCACTTTGTTCTAACTGTCTTAATCGGGGTCACCAAAAAAGCAAATGTCCCTCAAAACATACATGCCTTAAATGCAACAACAATCATCATACATTATTGCATACAGAACACAAAACTAATACTAGCTCCAATTCAGCCAATGAAACTCAATCCTATAACACCGTTACACAACGCTCTGACAACACTGTTTCAGTAATTCTTGCCACAGCCGTAGTAATTTTTCAATGTGGTAACAACTCAAGACAATTACGAGCGTTAATAGATCAAGGCTCACAATCATCTTTCATTACAAAGAAGACTGTAAATCAATTACAATTAAAAGGAACTAAAGTAGATGCAACCATCACCGGTATAGGAGCTCAAAATATAAGCAAGGTAAACAGCAGCGTTCATATCACCTTAAAATCACGTCACTGCGTATTTTTTACTGCTACCACTACGGCTTATGTTCTCGACAACTGGACGAAAACAATACCCTCAGAAAAAATAGATATCACCAAGTGGGATCATTTAAAAAACATTGAACTAGCAGATCCAGACTTTGGAACACCAAAAGAAATTGATCTTATTCTTGGATCAGACATTTTATTCAGTATTCTTATGAGTGGGATAATACACGGACAACACGGATATCCTATTGCCCAGCAAACTTAATTAGGGTGGATAGTATCAGGACCAACATTAACCCAATTATCAAAAACCCACATCATGTGTCACGTTACGCTTGAGGATATAGACAATCAAATCAAAAAGTTTTGGGAAGCTGAGAGTATTCCTGAAGTCGATATGGTTATGAGCGAACAAGAATGCGAGACTTTTTACGAGCAAACAGTTCAAAGAAATAAAGAAGGTAGATATATCGTAAGAATACCATTTGAAGATGATATAGAAGACGCTTTAAAAAATAATAAGAACAAAAAGGGAGCAGTAGCCAGATTACTAAATATGGAAAAACAATTTCAAAAAAATAATGTACTCGCATTAAGATACAAACAGTTTATGAAAGAATATGAAGAACTTGGACACATGAGTCTCTGCGATAGCAACAATGATACCAAATATTTCTTGCCACATCATGCAGTAATCAAAGAAGACAGCGCCACTACTAAACTAAACTACTAAAACAAAGTTAGCACCATCCTCTCAGAAAATTTCGATTCCGCGATTAGAGCTACTAGGAGCAGAATTATTTATGACACTGCTTAACAATGTCGCAGAAGATCTAGACGTACCCAATACAAAACTTTTTGCCTGGACAGATTCTCAGGTAGTATTATCTTGGCTAGGCGAAAAAGCAAGTAAATGGAGAACATTTGTAGCAAATAGAGTACATAAAATTCAAAACTCTCCACGAAAAATTACTTGGGGTTATATTAACACGATTGATAATCCAGCAGATCCCGGATCAAGGGGTATGTTACCAAAAGAGCTCATTGAGAACACAAAGTGGTGGTCAGGTCCTGAACTAGTAACACTAAATAATAAGAGAATTTCACAACATGCAATACAGCCAACTACATTAGAACTTAAACTCCAAGTCCACATGGCAACTACTATAATAGATAAATGTAATTTAATCGAAAATTTTTCTTCTTTCAGTAGATTGCAGCGAACAATAGCCTACTGTATGAGATTTTACAACAATTTAAGATTTCAATCAGACAAAAACACTGAACCTCTTCTTCCCGTGAAATACAGGAAGCCCTTATTAAAATTATTATGATTGCCCAGCTAGAATTTACAGATGAAATTGATTGTTTAAAAAAAAATCTGCCCTTACCTCGAAACAGCAAAATATTAAATCTCCATCCGTTTATAAAAGATGGGATTTTACGTGTCGGGGGCAGACTGAATCAAGCCAATATCGATAAAGAAACCAAGCATTCCATTATTATCCCAGGAAAAACTCATTTAGCCCAATTAATAATTGATCGTGCTCACAAAATAACCTTACATGGAGGTAAAGATTTAACAATGTCCCACATATTAACCAAGTTTTGGATCGTTCACGGTCTTCACAGAGTAAAACAATATTTGAAACAGTGTGTTGTCTGTGCAAGATATAATTCCAAACCAAATTTTCAACTAATGGGTGATCTTCCAGCAAGTAGAGTTAATATATCTAGAGCATTCACTCACACAGGAATAGATTTTGCAGGACCATTTCAATTGAAGTCAAGTTCTCTTCGAAATTCAAAAATTATAAAAGGGTACATCGGAGTTTTTGTATGCTTCACAACAAAGGCATTCCATCTTGAAGCAATTTCGTCGCTTTGAACTGAATCTTTTCTCGCAGCACTCGACCGATTCATTTCCCGCAAGGGTAATATATCTCATTTCTACAGTGATAACGGAACCAATTTTGTAGGAGCTTACAACACTATAAAATTTAATGAGAAAATCACCCAGTTTACAGCCGAAAATTCAATTGAATGGCATTTCATTCCTCCAGCATCACCTCATTTTGGTGGATTATGGGAATCGGGTGTAAAATCCGTAAAACGACATTTAGCTAAAACAATCGCGGACACCAAACTCACCTTCGAAGAACTTAGTACACTATTAGCAAAAATTGAAATTGGACTCAACTCACGACCTTTGCATCCTCTCACAGGTGATATTGATGACATTAATGCGTTAACACCAGGACACTTTATAATGGGGTCTAAACCGTTTAACATGCCTCAACGTAACTTATTACATACTAAAGACCATTGCCTAAGCAGATGGATAATGTTAGATAAATTGAATCAAGTTTTTTGGAAGAAATGGACTTCAGATTACTTACTTAAGCTCCAAACCCGATCAAAATGGAACCATGCTCAACATAATGTAAATAAGGGAGCAATGGTTCTTATGAAGGAAGAAAACCTTCCACCATCCAAATGGTTATTAGGACGAGTTCTTGAAGACCATAAAGGACATGACGGCTTAACCAGAGTGGTAACGATTAGAACAAAAAACGGTGACATCAAAAGACCAATTACAAAAATAATTACTCTTCCAATAGAACATAATAACTCAAAGATGTGTCATTCAACAATATTAAATAACCCTGATCCAGAAAATATTCCAACAAAAGAGACAAAGATGTGTCATTCAACAATATTAAATAACCCTGATCTTAACACAAAAAAAAAAGCGTTCGTGTAACCCAGTATCTGTTACACGAAAAAGACTACGAATACATCCAACAACTATTCCTATCAAATCACCAATTGAAGAATTGATTTAACGACAAAAACGTTATAAAACCACTACTAGTTTACCTACAAAAATAATGGTATCTATTCTTATTTCGTCTATTATATTACCACCACTATCCATCTCGTTCCACGTAAAACCCTTCATTCATCACCCTGGATTATATTTTGAAAAGGCAGGAGAGGTCCATTTTAAAACAGCTGAATGGAAATTCATAGTTTATTACGATTTAACAACTTATTATCAAAACCTAGAAAATTTACAAAGTATTTCTAATGTTCTAACGAATGAATGTACCCTCGACTATTGCAAGGCACTTCAACAAATTCTGTCAAAAAGATTATTTACCTTACATCAAAATAATGAACTCTTGCATCATCGGACAGGAGGGAAATCTCGTACTAAAAGGTCACCTTTAGACATTGTTGGAAAACTTGCAAATCAATTATTTGGGATTTTAGACCAAGACCAAGGAATTAGAAATCAAAATCAATGCTGCACGAACAAACTCTCAACACATTAAAATCTAATATCGAGAAGGAAATCCACTCAGACCACGCATTCATCGTATTGGCGCTTGCTGTTATTCTAAGTTTAGACAATATGGAAAGAGAGCAGGACACTATTTTAGACGCCATTTTATCGACACAACAAGGCCAGATTCATCACGTCATTTTCCCACCCAAAGTTTTATTAGAGCAGCTAATTCTTGTAAGGGAAAACATCAAACCAGGAATATATGTCCCAGATTCTGAAAGCTCAGAACAAATTCTAGACATTTATAAGCAAATGTCAGTGCACGGTCGAATAATGTCGTCCTTCTTTATCTTTGAATGTAAAATTCCGTTATTAGAGGTGCAAAGTTTTGACATTTTTCATATTATTCCTGTTCCCACACCCTACAACGAATCTTTTATTTTTATTATGCCATCAGCTGAATACATTATTACAAACTTAGCTAGAGATACTTTTTATCCAATGCAAAAAGACGAGTTCGTAAACTGTCATTTAATAAAAATTAACACCTATTATTTTCCCAAAATTCATCCAATGTACAATGAAAATTCTGAGGTAGCAAAATGTGAAATGCAATTACTTAATCATCAAGCAATGCTCCATTCCACCTGTATAATTTCAAAAACAATTCCACAAGAATTATGGATCCCTCTGAAGTTTTCAAATGAATGGATATTTGTGATGGACAGAAAAGAACATTTAACTTGATATGTAACAATACCGTCAGCAGTTTAACGTTAGAAAATGATAGAATTCTCCAACTTAACCAATATTGTCAACTTAAACAATCAACAATGACCATCTCATCTCAAAACACCATTACTACACGCTTGAATTCATCCTACACACCAGCTTCAAATTTAAGTGAGTTGATTACAACTCATACTGACATCAAGGTGCATTCAATAGAACATTTAAAGAGTACGAACTATGACGTTATTAACAAATTACATCTTCAATTACAACAACTACAACAAGATGAACCAACTGACACCGATCTAATCAGTGTACATGATATTATGCATTATTCCAGTAGTAGCGTGATTTATTTAGTACTTTTCACAGGTATAATTATTATGGGTATCAGATATTATAGAACAAAGGTTTCTCATCCAACACCAGCACCAAGAACAATTTCTTCAAGACATAAGTTCGATGATCAAGATTTCACACTTCAGCATATGGGGGAGAATGTTGCGTAAAGCAACATCTTATTATCAATTTTTATGAACAAAAAATACCTTATTCGATTTCCAACAAATTTAAAATTATGTTTGTCAAGCTAAATTAATATGTTGATTAAATTAAAATATTGTAATGTTTTATTACACACGCAGGATGTAATTCGACTCTTAAAATAATTATATTCACAAATTATATCATTTATGTTAAAAAATTATTAATTAGAAAACTGCATATTTTTCATTTTATACACTTAAAAATAAGTATATAAGACCTTAAGAATTCTCAATAAAAAATATAGTCAATACCAAACCACTGACTTTTATTAACTTCAACAGGCTGCATGGCAACACTGATTTCCAGATGATTCTTACTATATTTTAAGCTGTAAACACAATTCCGGTTACAACTATATTATCAGCGACAATAATGTATGAAAAAACAGCAGCGTGGCTTAAATCATGTTTTCTTTTTGTTGCCCGAAAAGTTTAACCTAAAATAACTTTTTAAATATGCCTAAAAAATTTCATGTTTATTAGTACTTCTTTTGAAAAGGAATTGGAATAAAAATATTCTACATGTATTGCATTAATGGAATTTAATGGCAAAAGTAATTTATACTAACAATTCAATTACAAATTACTTAAAAAAAATGTGTTTTAGTTAAAAGAGCATTTTCAAATATGCCTGCAAAATTTGACATTAGTATTTCTTCCGAAAAGTAATTATAATAAAAATTTTCCTCCTGCATTTTATTAGTGTAATTTAATGTCAAAAATAAATTACACTAACAAACTAAAAAAAATTACATTAAGAAAAATTAATATCAAAAATAAATTATCTACAAAATAGGTGCATGTGGAACATTTTTGAAATATTTTTTTTATTATTATTTAAAATAAATTTCCCTTTCAATCGAAAAAAAAATAGTATTTTCGACTTTAATTCTGAGCCAATATAGAGTAGGTTATTGCGCTGATAAGCTTCATTAAGTTGCTAGCGGCTATAGGTTTTATCATCAGCTGACACCTACGAATAAATACTAAAGGAAGAGTAAATCCAGCTCTGGAATGAAGTATCTCTCTTACATATTTAGTGAGACCAATACATTTACAGTACAGGGTTTTTATATAAAATCACAATATTTTTTTTTACTGTTTTAGATTTCTTTTTTCCACAACACCTTTGCCGTATCTCCAAAACGGGGCGTTTGCCCCAAGAACTGATTTCAGTTTTGGAAGTTTGGGCACCGCCTCTACTCCCTCCAAGTTTAAGCCGGTTCTGAGTGGTTCACATAAACTGCACTTTAGCCTTATTTTTTATTCCCGGTTTGCCCTTTTTTTTCTCGAAGCTTAGAAGCAAAAAAATTCCTAGGGCTTTCAGGGAGGCGACAGTTGTCCCCCATTCAGCATACAGCTTCCTATTTTAAACATTTTTATGCATTAGGGCCGAAATATTTTGCCCTTTTCCAAAAAATAATATGGTAAAATATTTTGGAATGTATGAAAATTTTGAAGGGCTATATCTTTGAAACGGGGCCTTTTACGCCAAAACCGTCTTGGATTTCACATCGCGGGGTACGCCTCTACCCCCTCTCTAAAATTAGGCTAAATCGGAGCTAAAAAATTCCTTCCCCATATCCAAATTTTTGAAAACTTTGAGGGGCCAAAACTCAGAAACTGGTCCTTTCCCCCAAAAAAAAAATACATGGGGGGTGATTTTGCCACCGCCTCTACCACCCCACCAAGTTTGAGCGAAATCTGAGGGGTGCACGCGTTCTGCACTTTAGCCAATATTTATTTAAAAAGAGACCGATTATAAGCCCAACACTCTATGAGTTTATATTTTTTATTTTTTGACATTTGTGTGCAAAAAAAATTTTACCTCACCCACCGATTTTTTTTTCCCCCAACCAACAATTTTTTTTGAATTTCTTTAACAAAATAATAATAAATAAAAAATACTGGAACTCACATGGAAAATGGAGTGAGCCGGAAGTGATGAGCTGACAGAAAAAAATTAGCTGATAGTTGTTAAAATTTTAACCCGCCCATTTACTTACTTATTATTAAACATGTTCAAAATTTAGAAAAGAAAGAAATATGAAATAGAAGAGTGAGATATGATAATTGTGAATAGGTTTTTACAAGTTTTTTATTAAATCTATTGAACTGATGGTATAAATTTTTTTTGTAGGTATTATGAAATTATTCGTAGGCATTAAAATGTTATATGAACAGGTTTATACAAGCGTGCTACTTATGGAAACTCCAATAGATGTCGCTATACTTACTTAAGACATTGTCAATTTTATTTTATCTGTCAATTCACTGTTTTGACAGTCCCTATTTGTGGTCACATAAAATGTTTAATAACATTGAATTTTGTATGAAAAATACGAAATTTAGATTTTATTTAGATACTTCGCAGATATGTGAATATTTTATAAACATTTTTATTAAATAATAAATGTTTTACATCTAAAATAAAATAAAATTTCGCATTTTTGTGAATTGAAAAATAAAACTTAGCAGCGACCGTGCGGATAATGTAAAAAGTTGAAAGCTGATTTATAACCTTAATAATAGTAACGGCGTTCCTTTTTTTTTTTTTTCTAATTTTTGGCATTTGTGTGCAAAAAAACCAAGTACTTCTTCTTCTTCTTCGGCTTCATTCATTTATAGTATAAACGTACCAAAATATTTATCCATATAGATCGATGGCTGACACATAAATTTTTACTTTTTTCTTTTTTTTTTGACAATAAACGAGGCATTTTTGACAATAAACGAGGCATTTTTGACACTTACATTTTTTTCACTCTCAATCACAATGCCTCTAAAGAAGTTTCACTTCAAAAAAAATTTTCCTGCGGTGAAATAATTAGATTACCTGACCAAAAATTTTGGGTACGGAGCTACAGATAGGGTCTTTCCGGCTCAAAATATACCAAAAAACATTTTTTTCAAAATAGGTAGCTCGGGTGAGAAATAAAGATTACCTGCCCAAAAAAAGGAAGGAAGTGAGGGCGGAAGTAAGGGCGGAAGAGAGGGCGAAAGTGAGGGGTGAGGGCGGAAGTGAGACTGGAAGTGAGGGCAGTAGTGAGGATGGAAGTGAGGGCGGAAGTGTGGGCGGAAGTGAGGGCGAAAGTGAGAGTGGAATTGAGGGCGGAAGTGAGGGCTGAAGTGATGACGGAAGTGAGGGCGGCAGTAAGGGCTGAAGAGAGGTCGGAAGGGAGGACAGAAGTTAGGGTGGAAGTTAGAGCGGAAGTTAGGGCTTGAGTAAGGGCGGAAGTAAGGGCGGAAGTAAGGGCGGAAGTGAGGGCGGAAGTGACGGCGGAAGTGAGGGCGGAAGTGAGGGCGGAAGTGAGGGTGGTAGTGAGGGCGGAAGTGAGGGCGGAAGTGAGGGCGCAAGTCAGGGCGGAAGTGAGAGCGGAAGTGAGGGCTGAAGTGAGGGCTGAAGTGACGGCGGAAGTGAGGGCGGAAGTGAGGGCTAACCGAGGGAAGTGAGGGCGGAAGTGAGGGTAAAAGTGAGTGTGGAATTACCTGACGAAAAATTTTGAATAGGGGGCTATGGTAAGGGTCTTCCCTGCTTAAAATATGCAAAAAAAAAATTAAAAAGGTAGCGCCGGTGAAATAAAGATTACCTGCCCAAAAGTTTTGGGTAGGGAGCTACGTTTAGGATCGTCCTGGCTCAAAATATAAAAAAAAAAGAAAAAATCAAAATAGGTAGCTCCGGTGAAATAAAGATTACCTGACAGAGGTTAAAAGGTTAAAAGATCAACTGCTGCAAATTCGAACAATGATAAACTGGTTTAATTTTTTTTAATTTAATATGGTGTTCGCATTAGGAGAATATTAGTGGAATATGCTGTTATCCGGAATATTTCAGGAATTTGAACTGGATTTTCATACAAAAAAATATTCCGGAATATGTATTCATATGTATTCACTTTCATATGTATTCACTTTCATATGTATTCACTTTCATATTCTAGTTTGTCAGGGTTGAGTATGAAGAAAAGTACATTTTTCAGGTACTTTTTTATATTATATTATAATTGGCAAAACTTTTTGTGTTGTCAAAGTTGTCAAAAAAGAAAACAAACAAAAATAATTAAATTTTAAAACATAAAATAGATTTTTTTTTAATTAAATTTTTTTTAAATTTATAAAAGATAAATTAAAAATAAATAAAAAAATATTATAATAATATTTAAAAATTATCTAATTAAATTAAACAAAAAATTAATACTGTTTTAGATTCACAAAATATAAGTATTGGAGGAAAGCACCTGCAAAGCACCTGCTTCAGATGTCTGACTTCCCCAAACTTTCTCAGGTTTGGTAGGTAGGTGAGTACCTATACTACCAAATGCATTCTTGATTTCCCTTATTTTGGAGACGAGATAGAGATGTCCAACCCTAGACGGTTTTTAAGTTTAAGATGCGCGAAATTCGAAAAAAAAACCTTTTTTTGATAAGATATATTTAAAAAAAATGGAAAAAAAAAACGCATTTGAGGAACATCTCTACCACTCGCCTCTCAAAATTTCCCACTAACTGACCGTGTGCACATATTCTTCAGCTAGGCCAATTATTTTTCAAGTTTAAATGGTATCTGCGCCAATAACTACAAGAGATCTTAAAAATTTAGCAGATTCAATTTTCCAAATACAAAGAATAAGAAAACATTTTGGATATTTCCTTTTTATAAAAGTCGAATTTATTTATTTTTCTAGAAAAGAAAATATTATGAATAAAATAAAAGAAAAAAGAAAAAAAACTAATTGGTCGTACGACAATACTAAAATTTTTTTAGAAGTATGGAAAGAAAAAAACTTTGATTTAAAGAAAGCTAAAAGTTCATGTAATTGCTGAAATGCAAAAAATGTTGAACAATCAAAACATCCAAGTTTCTACTGATGAAATTAAAAATAAAATTAAATCCCTAAAATCTAAATACAGGTAATCCTTTAATTTTTTGACACTACCATAACATTTTTCCATTTTCAATTCGATGATACATATTTTATTAAAATATTAAAAAAAAAAATTTTTTTTCAGAGAAGAGAAAAAAATTGTTGGGCCTTCGGGTGGATCTCCATCAGAATGGGAATATTTTAATGAACTAAAAGAAATCCTGGGAAATAGTAAATTCATTAATTCATCAGAAATAATGGAGGAAAGCTTTACAGGTAATAATTAAATAATTTTTTTATAAAAATATTAACAATTTTCAAACTTGCTAATTATATATGATATACAAATTTACTAAAAATTATGCAAATTTTTGAATTTTTTTAATTAAAAAAAAATCAAATTTAATGTAAAAAAGATAGCTATGTTTTTGCTTCATTAATTTAATTAGATAAAGAATAAACAATTAACAATCAAAATTTGTAATTTTTATTAACTATTTTTTTTTCATATTCAGCAAATTATAATATAAATAAAACTTATTAACACTTTATTTGTACAAAAGTCTCATTTAATTCAATGGAATTATTTTTAGATAATTATTCAATTATGGACTACGATGCCCAATTTTCAACACCATCACTTGAAAATCTTCCGCCACCACCACATTCATCACCACTATTAGAGTCATCGTCTCCACAAAACTCACCAGTATTTGCAACACCATCATCACCAACATCAACACTGCCATCACCATCAACATTTGCTGTAACATTAGCACCAACATCCGCACCTACATCCGCACCAACATCCGCACCAACATATTCAGCATCAACATCCGCAGCTTCACTTACTGGGAAAAAAAAATAAAAAAGATATTATTTTAAGAGGAATTTTGGAAGAAATCAAAACTTCAAATCAAATTTTTAAAAAAATGTCAGATAGGAATGAAAAAGCTCAAAATGAAATGGAAAATAGAAACCAAAAACTAATCGAACTAGAAGAACGAAGAACTGCAGCAATAGAGAGTATTGAAGAAAAATATTGTGCGGAAAAAAATTAAATAAATATTGTTTATTTTGTATAATTAAAAAATTCTTTTTTAATGTATAATTGCGTCAATATTTCTTATCACTTTTTGTATATTGATATCAAGACAATTTTAGTTAATTTATATTCTTAAATTTAAAAACTAAAAATGATAAAAATGTTGGTGAACATTTTTAAAATTTGAGAATATAAATTAACTAAATTTGTTTTAAAAATTAATAAAAAGGGGTAAAAAAAATTGATGCAATGATACATAAAAAAAAATGTTTTTTTTTATCAAAACTATTTCTTCGATACAGTTGTTAATACCAAATAAACAATATTTATTATTCTACGTTTATAATTTTTTTTTGTATCATTAAAAACTGAAATAAATGCAGTATATACTTACAAAAATGTTTTTTAAGTGCATTGCGAATTTCTATTCCATCATTTGAACTCGCGAATGAAACAGAAGTTGGTTGAGATCGATTTTTTAATTTTTCCTCTTCCAACATTCTAGATATCCAATTCGAATTAACAGCATCCCGCTTGCTATTCAAAAAATTATGAAGAACACAACACGCTTGTATAATTATCGGCGCTTTATCGATTCTATTGTCGATACCTTTTCCCAACCTCCTGAATCTAGCTTTCAAGTGACCAAACGCGTTTTCCACAACTCTACGACATTTGGAGAGGCGATAGTTAACATTTTTTTCTCCAAAGTCTGCATCTATTTTGAAAGGATACGGTTTGGTCACAAATTTCGACAGTTTAAAAGCAGAGTCCGCTATCAACAAAGGTGGTACCTCAACAGAATCAATTATTTTTTTATTATGACACAAAATTGAATTGTTCCGACTGTGTTGTGTTTTTAGAAACGATTGTTCAAAAATTGAAGAATCGTTGCACCTACCAGGACAACCAACATTTATGTACATAAAGTTATATCTATGATCCACTACAGCGAGTAGTAATGTTGAGTACCACCCTTTGTAATTATAATAGTCGGTTGCATCTGTCTTACGAGGTCTTACCTCAATATGAGTTCCGTCTAAAAAATAAATAAAAATTAACGTAAAATAATTAAAATTTCTTCAAATAACATACCAATTGCTCCGATACACTGAGGAAAACCAAGTTTTTCGAAGCCCTTGATATTTTTTTTAATAGTAAACTCTGCTAGTGGGTATGAATTTAGGTAAGTACATTTTAACTTATCCCAAACTTCAGTGCAAAATTCCAGCAGAATCTCGCAAACAGTAGAACGACCTATCCCAAAAACGTTTGCTACTGTACGGTATTCTGCTGCTGATCCCAAAGCATATAATGATATTGCAATCCTTTTATCCAAAGCAATCGTATCCCGAAACGTTGATTCCTTTTTGGCGAGGTTGTGTAGTAAATTGCACAGATGCTTAAAGGATTCCATGTTCATTCTCATATTTTCTTTAAAAAAGTTATCTCCATTTTTCGTCAGCTCATTTTCGAAGAACCGGTTTTTTCGTTTTTAAAAAAAAAAAAAATTATATGAATATATCTGCGTTTAAAAATTCGTTTAAAAAAATTACCAAAGTCCAAATCCGGTCAGGACCAATTGGAGTGGTATATTCCATCATCGTCATTGCCGTAGCTACCAGATGGTTAATTTTTAACTTTTGCATTTTCTTTTGCTCTTCGAGCTCATTAATTTCATTAATCAATCTCTTTTGCTGCATTTTATACAGATTTATTTATTGATTTATTGAAATTAAATTTAATATTGCAGGTTCCATTTTTTTAAAACTTTAAATTGGGTTTTTTTTATTTTAATTAGGGATTATTTAAAATTTTTTGTAAAAAAAATTTTTTGTAAATAAATTTTTTTTTATTTTTATTTTTTTTATTCAAAAAATGTTGTTTACTTTAACAGGTTTATTTTTTTTTTATTGTCAGTTAAATTCCATTAATATTCCACTTTATGTAATGCGAACGGCAATTTGTTATCCGGAATATAAGGGGAATATAAATTATAATGCGAACAAGGTATAATGAAGAAAAATATACATATTACATCTTTTAGTTTGTTTGTATATAAAAAAGGAAAAAACAGATTAAAATCACACGAAGCAGTCATAGAACTGCCGACAGAACTTTATACTTAAAAGATTTAAACTATGAAATTTGAAATAGCAGTGGCTACAAATGATGGGCTGCTCGTGCTCAGTACAAAATGTAAATTAAAATATTTTTATTTTAATTAACATTTTGTACTGAGAAGCCCATCATTTGTATCCACTGTTATTTCATAGTTTAAATCTTTTAAGTGTAAACTTCTGTCGGCAGTTCTATGACTGCTTCGTGTGTTTTTTTAAATAAGTTGCTCTAGCTCCGTCAATTTTCTATATTTTCGAAAAAAAATTCAGCACAGCGTAGCAAAAACCTAGCACAAGTCAGTTTAATCTTATAACTTTTTTTTCTAAATTAAAAAAAAAAAAAAAAAAGCGGCACAAGCCAGCACAAATTGAGCACAACTCAGCACAACAAAAATAAAAAAAAATAAATGGGGCTAACAGAGGGGCTAACTTTTTTTTTAAATAAGTTGCTCTATCTCCGTCAAATTTCAATATTTTTGAAAATAATTTCGGCACAACATAGTACAAACCTAACACAAGTCATGACTAAAATGAAATTCGAGCGAAAACTGAAATCGGAATTATGTAATTCGTATTCGGATTTTTATTTTTCAATATAAATAGAAGTAAAATACAACTCGAAAAACGAATAAAAATTATTCGAATTTCGGAAATTTTGTTCAATAACTTTTTTTCAAACGGAAAAACTAAATAACCAACCAAGAAAATATTTTGTTTGAAATTAAAGCAGAGTTAAAAATTTTATTTTTTTCACTCTTTCGCTTCCTTCTTTACAAAGGAAATAAAAATAAATAAATAAAAAACGTTCTTTGGGAACGAAATTTTATTTTTTATTTTTTCACTCCCAAAATAAAAATTAAAAAAAAGAAAGAAAAAAAACTCTCTTAAGAACGAAATATTTTTGTTTTCTATTTTTACTCCTTAGCCGGGAATTTTACATAATCGTATCATTGTTTTATTCTCTTCGTTAATTATCGTAGAGATTTGTTTTATTTTTTTTTTCATGATAAGGAAAGCTAATGTTTTTTTTATTGTAATTGAAATCATTAATGCAATAAGATCATTATTCTAGGATTTTTTTGTTATAATATTTTGATAGCTAAATAAAGCAATAAAATGGGAAGAAAAAAGGAGAATTCAGTTAGGAAATATTTTAAATTCGACGATAATAATAAAATTAATATATGTAATATAGGGGATTGTAAGAGAACTATTGCCAAAAACAATTTGTCCAATTTACGTCGCCACATAAAAACCTGCCACAATAATACTTTTTTGGAACATCAAATCGACACTTTAAATTCCAATAAAAACAATGTTAATAAAAATTTTTTTCAAACTATTAAAATCAAAGTAAATAAAGAAAATATAAAAATGGCCTGCGTGGATATGGTTGTAAATGGGGACTGTTCGTTCAACTTAATGAATTCACGTGGGTTCCGCCATCTCATTGGGCCTATGATGTCAGAACTAGGAATAACTATGAATTCGATCAATATAAAATCTGAGATTTCATTGGCTGCCGCATCAATTAAAACAAATATAATCACCAATTTGAAAAATAAATTATTTTCCTTGAAAATAGATGAAGCCAGTAGAGTAAGTAGATCTATGCTAGGCATTAATGTGCAATATATATTTAATAGCGAAGTTCAAGTTAAAACTTTAGCAGTAGTTGAATTAAAAGAAAAACATACGGCACTGTACATTAAAAATGTTGTAATTGATGTTTTAAAAAATTACGGCTTTACTGTAGACCAAATTTATTCAATTTCAACTGACAATGGCGCCAATATGCTAAAAGCAACGAATCTTTTAAATCAGAGCCTTGAAAACGAGATCGGGGATCAAATATATGATATCGAAGATGAAATGGAAGATGACGTAGAAGATGATATAAACGATGAAACTGTACTCTCTTATGAAAATGAAAAAATGGAAATTTACAATCAACAACTCTATTATTTAATTTCAGAAGAAAAAAAAACCGAATATTTAGTGAATCAAATTAGATGTGCAGCACATACAGTGCAGCTTGCCGTATGTGATGTACTTAAAGATAGGGAAATTAAAAACAAAATTATTCAATTCCAAAAATTAGCAATTTTCTTAAGAACTCCAAGCCAAAGAAATATTTTAAGAAAAGCTGGACTAAAACAAGCAATTTTGAATAATGTTACGCGATGGAACTCCACATTTGATATGCTTATGAGGTTGGTAGAATTAAAATCCCATATTAAATTGCATGAAACAGTCTACACAGAACTTGAAATTTCTGACGATCAATGGAATTTTGTTCATCAATTTATTTCTGTTTTTACTCCTGTAAAAAATATTACTTTATACCCTCAAAAAGTGCAATTGGTTATGGGTGATTTTTACAAACTGTGGTTAGAATTGAAAATTAAAGTAAAACAAATTGCGGAACCACTTGCTTTATCACTCATAAGTTGTATAGAAAAAAGAGAAAAACAATTGTTTGAAAATAATATTATTTTGGCATGCATTTATTTAGATCCACGTTTTTATTGCTTGCTTTCCTACGATAACAAAGAGAAGGCTAGAAATCATTTAAAATATTTATATGATCACATTGAATATTTAGATTCGATCAGTGAAGAGTCCGTGTTGCAAAATATCGACAATAATGTTCTTAGTGCATCTTCATCATCTTCTGTTGGCTCATGTCTAGCTAGTGAACGTTTATCATCATCTTCCGCTTTTAACTCAACTTCATCTGAAATAGATATTGATACCCTCATGAACGAGTACATAAGTGAGGTATCTGGCATTGGAATTAGGACTCAAAATAATCAGCGACATGAACAAGCAGCTAAAGAAATTCAAAATTACAACCCTGAAAGACTAGGTATTAATACTAATTTGTTAAATTATTGGGCAGTGAAACAAAAAGAACTTCCTGTCTTAAGCAGATTAGCCAACATTGTTCATGCAGTACCAGCTACACAAGTGAGCGTCGAACGATTATTTTCCGCTTTGAAGTTAGTTCTTTCTGATCAAAGAAATCGACTAGCTTCTAATAGTATTGAGGACATATTAATCGTTAAATGTAATTGGAATTTTGGATATGAAGAAAATAAATGCCCGCAATGAAAATTTTTAAACTAACTATCAATCATTTTAATATTATGTTATTATTTTGTCTTTGTAAAACATACATTTTTGAAATTAAAATAAAAAACTAATGAACTAAATAACTTTAAAAAAAATATTACTTGATTTCAAATTTTTTGTTTTTAAAAATACAGGTTAAGCTAATTGTCGTTTATTTTTGAAGTCATCTAAATCTGAAAATTTTGGTATTATTTTATTATTTAATTATGAAAATAAATATTTCTTTCTGAAATTTTACATAATTCTTTCAAATTTACGAATTATTATTTATTAACAAATTGAAAATTATTTGGAATTTTTATTATGTAAGTATGTAAAACTGATGCTGAATATGTGTAAAACTTATGCTCTAATCGTTAGATTTAAGAATTCTCTTATATGTTCGCAAACGAAAACAAACTTAATTTCATAATTTTATTTTTATTTTGCTTGTTTGCAACAAATTTTATTCTTAAAATTTCGTTTCACAAAAACAGTATCACAATTGTTGTACCCTTTTGGTACACTATACTTATTTATTATACTTACCCTTATCTTGCATATGATTTTGAATTCTTTGGAATTCTTTAATATTTTTGTCCAAATCTGTTTGCAATAAAAATTGCTCTTTAAATTTAATTTATAACAAAATATGTTTATCTAAACATATTTTGTTTCTTTTATCAACGTGACCACCTAGCACGTTAAAAAATGCACACAGGTCATATGTGCTCACCAATACGTAACAAACTTGCTCTCTAAATTCTAAATACTAAATACTTACCATAAAACACCCACTAATTTAGTGCATTTACCATAATCACTTTAACTATATGCAATTATACAAACCATAAAATTAAGTTAAAATTAGTATAAATATTGTCAAAATAATCGATTATATTATCATTGATAATTTTTTAGTCAATAAAGAAAGTTCTTAAAATTAAAGTATTTTCATTTTCATTACACAATAATAACAAACCAAAATATTTTTGTTTAATTTTTTTTTTATCATTATGAAACTAAGAGCGATAAAAAAAAATTTTTTTTTTCGTTCTTTCATAGGAATAGAAAATAAAAACAAAAAAAATAATATTATTGGGAACGAAATAACATATTATTATTTTTTCGCTCTCTAAGAGAGAATTTTTAAAATATCGAAAAAAATATTATTTATAAGATCGTTATCATAAAGAGCAATAAGAGTGAAATAATAAAATAAAATTTTTAACCCTGAATTAAAGTACATTTTGAAATAAAAACTTGATTTTTATTTAAAATTCTCAATTTTTTCAATTTTTTTAATATGTAAGTCCTATTCGAATTCGGTTTGATTCGAAAGTTTTTTCGATTCTATTATAAAATAGTAATATGTAGATCGAAAGTAAAACAATCGAATAAAGGCAGCTTTAAAAGGTCAGCTACTATGTTTTATTCGAATAAAAAAATGTCAATAGCTAGCCATACACCGACACTTTTTTTTAAACGCCAGATGACACGCCACGCTTTTTACTGCATTTTTCTGTTGGACTGAACGGAAAAACGTCAGTTTATTACAAGTTACGAGTTTAATAGTGTTAATTAAGTTTTAAGTTGAACCATCATAGCACATATAATTAAATTTTCTGACATTTTTGAAACTAGAAAAAATTTAAACCAGTTGTTCTAATTCAAAAACACAAAGTTGTACTATTAAAAACACAAACAGATCGTTGGATTGTCATTTGAAATTACAAAAATTTTCGACACTCCAGACGACATTCCAAAGAACAACAATTTGTTAGGCTTATAAGGCTTATAACTGTCGTTCAACCTTCCACTTTTTTCAGCGTTTTAACTTTGTAGTGTGTGTGCAAAGAGCTTTTGTTGAAATGCCACTTAAACTGAAAGTTTTTTGAAAGCAAAACCGTAAGTTTTTTTCATGAAAAAAGTGCTAATATCATCTGTTTGTTGTTTGTTTTGATTTTATTTTGTTTGAAAATTTTAAATAAAAATTTCAAATTAATGGATAGTGTTTGTCTGTGGTTAGAAAATGTATGGTCGGGAAGATAATAATGAAGCCATCCAAAGAAAAAAAATTCGGGATAATTCTAATGTTTTTGAATTATGTGACAAAAGGTGTGTATTAATTTAAAACTCGATTTTTTTATAGCAGATAATTATTACGATTTCAAATCCTTTTCTTTTTAGCCTCCAGAAAAAATTCAGGCTAAGCAAAACCACCTACAAATATGTTTTGGATGAAATTTCAAATGAGTTACGTGACTCCCATAAAACCATATCAAATCCAAATATTATTAAATTAGCTGCAACATTAAAATTTCTGGCTCAAGATGGTTATCAGCACCAAATAGGGCAAGATTGGCATGTTGGTCTAGCTCAACCAACTATGTCAATCGTCATCAACGAGATAGCTACTGCAATCCAAACGGTTCTATGCCCAAAACATATCAATTTTAAAATGGATGAAGTCGAAAAAACCAAGAATAAGAGATTTCTTTATAATAAAACAGGAATTCCTGGAATAATTGTAGTGATAGATGGGAGCCACATCCAAATTATTCGGCCAAATATGAGTGAACATTTATTCTTGAATAGGAAATTAAAACATAGCATAAACGCTATTATTATTTTTTTTATTTTAATATTGCATTTTTCACAATTTTTTTTTTAGATATGTGATCATGAAAGGAGAATAATTTCGGTAAATGGCCAAAGGAGATTTCATATGGAAAATTATGAAAATGGTGAGAAATAATCATGGATAATAGGTATGTCTAAAGATTCGATAAGTACTTTGATTTTTAGTTTTGTGGAGATCTTTTTCAGATAAATCATTTGACTAATAATTATTTTATTCTTTAAATTTATTGATCTGTATATAACAAGTATATAAAAATTATAATATTAAAAAATATTAAGTTCTTAATTTTTAAATGAATTATTTCACTTTTAGGAGACTCTGGATACCCACTTGAGCCGTGGTTTATGACGCCGTATGGTGATTGTGAAAGTGGTGAAGGTCAATCAAAAATGAATTTTAACAATAGATTCAATGCTGTGAGGTCCAGAATAGAAAGGACTATTGGAGTGCTTAAAGGTAGATTCCGGTGTCCTTTAGCAGCACGGGAGCTCCATTATTATCCTCAAAAAGCATCCAAATTTTTGAATGCATGTTCAGCTCTTCACAACATTTGCAGAATGTTCAAGGTTTCGCTTCCATCGGATGAACAAATTATTGAAGAAATTGATGAAAGAAACAATTATAACGAAGAAGAGGACGACGCAGCTTTGTTGAATACTGCTAAGCAAATTAGAGACGGAATAAAAGATAGTTTATTATAAATGTTTTTTTTAAATTAAATAAAATAGTTTTTAATTTTTTTTTTAATGTAACTATGTTTTATTTCATTATATATTTATTTCATTATATTATTTAATTTCATTATATATCAGTTTTATTTAATTGAAAATAAATAAAAATTGTTTCTTAATACATTTGTCACAGATTTTAATCGATTATCGAACACCATAATAATGGTAACATATATAACAACCATAGAATTTAATAAGCAACCGAAAAATTTATGAGTCCTCAGGATTAAGGATACGGTTGCCAACAGTACCTTTTTCACCCGGTTTTGATGACAATTCTCAGGTCTCCGGGTTTGCAAACAAAATCTCCAGGAATCTAAAAAAAAAATTAAAATCCATATATTTAAAATTCTTTTTTTATGGAAAGTACAATTCGGTTTTTCAAAAATTTAGTGAACTAAATTCATTTATTTTGAAAGCAAAAAAAAGTTTTTGGCCATGTGTTTCATTTCATAACGCAGCTAAATTTGGATGTAAAAAGTTGGATATTTGATGTTGAAAAGCTAATCAATAAAAAATACTCTGAATATTCAACTAGCCCACCATATGTAAGAGAGTTAAAACCTTGTTTCCAATTTTTCAATATGAAGTTTTCGCAAATGATCAAAAATGTGCCAACAAGATGGCTTAGTTTATCAAAGGTTTTAAATCGAATATTAATGGCTTGGCCTGCAAAATAAGAAAATGAAATTGAAAATGACATGACATCGTCAGATTTTTGTGAGTTATATTTACATTTTTTAAATTTTATCTGTGAATCAATTTTATCGTTAGAAATTTTTTTGATAATTTTTTTTTAAATTTCTCCGGGTGAGAGATGGTTCAATGTTGGCAACCCTAATTAAGGAAAAGTAATAAAAGCGAAATTTTCGGTGAAAATGAAATAGTTTATACTACTATTATAATAAATGATGATAAAAATTCTTCTTCTTAGGAAATTTTACGAACTTTAAAAAAAAAATTAAGAAGATAGAATTTTTTAATATTTAAAAAAAAATAAATAGACTTAAAATACTAAACTTAATAATATTTTGGACTTCACAATCACATTAATTCATCACAAACATTTACTTGAGATCTATTTTAAATTTCTTCTCTCACATATTAATTTATTTTTTTATTTTTAAATTTAAAATTTGTTCTTTTCTTTCCAATTTTCCTTTAAACTTAAATTTTTTTTCTTTAATTCAAATTTTTCTTTCTTTAAGGAAAAATTTTTTTCTTTTAAAGCTAGATTTTTTTCTTTTAATTTATTGTTTTTGTACTTTATATCGAAGTTTTTTCGTTGGTATCTTGCTATCTTCTTTAAGCCATCATTAATTTCTCCTAAGACTTTAGTTGAATTTTTTTGGTATTCAATTTGATTTTCAACCTGTCGTTCCAACAAATCATGATTTAAAGTTGTTTTGGAACGAGTTCGGGATTGTTTTACGGGAGTGTAATGCCCCCTTATCATTATGTACATAATACTATATACATTTATATTATAAGCTCTCTTTCTTTTATTATTATTATTCGTTAAGTTATCGTAGTATTAGTTAATAAGAAAGTATAAGACGTCTATGTACTTAGTTTTAAGCAGTTAGTTTATAATCAACTCTTAATTGGATTACACGATAAATAAAATAAGTTGGAATTATAATCATCTTGTTTTATTCAAAGATACCCTAGAGGTATCACATGGCGACCGTGACAGCTGCCATTTTTGGGCAGTCTGAAATTTTTTTTACATAAGTATTAAAATAAAATTAATTCTAAAATTTTTGAATTAAAATTAATTAAAAGAAGAAAAAAAAAATATTTTAAAACTATTGCATTTGAAATTTTTTTACTTGAAACTAAATAAAATGAAATTAATTCAAAAAAAAAGAAAAAAAAAGATGAAAAAAAAAAAAATGAAATTAATTTTGCTAAGAAAAAAAAAAAAATAAATAAAATTTTAAATAAAATGAAACATAATCTTTCATTAAAATTTTTATGTGAAAAAGAAAAAGTTTAAACATTATTAAAATTAAAATTAGAAATTAAGAAAACCTGAAAATAAAAATTTTATAAAATGGAATTAAAATAATTTGCAAGAAATATAAGAAAAAAAAAGAAAAATTTGAAAATAAAATTTAAAAAAAAAAAAGAAAAATTAATATTAAAGAAATAATTTTTAAATTTAATTAACTTACCTTTACCTACCTTAAAATTCCTGAAAAAAAAAAAAAAAAAAAAAAATCCTAAAATTAAAAAAAAAAAAACCGAGCTGAAAAAAATAATGGCGACATAAAAATTTATAATTGAAAAAAAAATATTTTTCAAAAATCACGCCACATTATTTAAAAAGAAAAAAGGCGCAAAACTTAAGAAAAAGAAATTATTAACAAATACAATTCAAAAAAAATGGTTTGAAAAGCACTGAAAATATAAAAAAAAAAGTGAACTTACAAAGTGAACAAGAAAAAAAAAAGAGAACTTGAAAGTGAACTTGAAAACAAGCATTTAATTTAATACTTACCAATACAAAAAAAAAATAATAATAATTTTTGACATTATGAATTAAAGTAAACAAAGAAAAAGAAAAAATAAAATTCTTAAAATAAATATATAATTTAAAATAATTTAAAAATATTAAAATTGGTTAAAAAAAAATATAGGAATTAATGGTTATATTGTAAATTGCAAATTTTAAAACAAATAACAAAAAAACAAAAATTTTGAAATAAAAATAAATTTTTGCTTAAGTTTAAAACAAAAAAAAAAAAAAAAAATAATTTTTTCAAAATCAAAAAGCGAATTGAATTAGGGAAATTCTTTTCGAACTCCAAAAAAAAAAAAAAAAAAAATAATAATATACATAAACATAAAATTATTGCAACTTCATCACAACATAAATACATAACAACATAAATACATAAAATTATTGCAACATCATCTGTTATACGAGCAGCAGCAACGACAACAGCAGCAGCAGCTACGAAAATTCAATCAGCAACAGCAAAGCAGTCAACTAGAAGCAGCAGCAAAATCAACAACAAGTACTTCATTAAATTAATAATTTTTTTTTACAAACAAATTTTTTAAATATGTTTTTACCAAATTTTAAATGTAAATATATAAAAAAAAAAAAAAAAAAAAAAAAAAAAAAGTTTTTTAAAAAACTATTGTAAAAAAAAAAAAAAAATAACAAAAAAAAAAAATGTTAATTTCAATACAAAAATTATTTTACTTTACAATATATTTTATAATTATAAGATTAATGGTAAAAATAATTAGACTTTAGTACAAAAAGAATTTTTTTTAGATACGTATACTTTTTTCTTAAATTTTTTTTTGAAACTTAAAAATGTTATAATTAAAATTTAATTAAGATTTAATATTAATACTAAATATTAAATTTTAATAAAGAAAAAACTTCTTAAAATTTATTACTTTAAATTATATAAAATCTATTATTACAAAAAAGTAATTTTATATTACTTTATAATATTTTATTATTATTTTATACTTACGGTATGAATTTTAACATTTTATAAAAATTTCTTACACAGAAAATTTTTTAGATAAATTTAGATAAAAATACAAAATCCAGTTCTATAGATATCAAGAACATTTTCATTGATTTCGAACACTACGATCGATCAGTGCTCATATCAACAATTTTCAATATCTATGACTAAATATCTAAATATCTATCACTAAGTATTTAAAAATCCGTTCACGAAGCTTAATCGAATGAGATTGGACCTCAAAGAATATGACTTCATGACGGAATGTATATAAAAGGGTAAATCGCATGTTATAGCGGACGCGCTATCAAAAACAACAAATGAGGAACCTAAATCACTACAAAATAAAGAGAAGGGTATGTTGGTGTAAATAGATTTATAAACAGAAAACAAATTAAAATTAAATCAAAAAAAAAAATTATAGAGAATAAAGGCTTATCGACATTAGAATCAAAGGCACGATACAGTAAACAATAAAGGCTTATCTGCAATAGAGTCAAAAGTACGATATAGTAAATAATAAAAGCATATTGACATTAGAGTCAAAGTATTGAAAGGTACATAGTTAATAGTAAGGGTTATTGACATTAGAATCAAGGTACGATATAGTAAACAATAAAGGCTTATCGGCATTAAAGTAAAAATGGAACAAAAAAAAAGGATATAATTAATAATAAAGGCTTTATGACATTAGAGTCAAAAGTATTAAAAACGAAATAGTAAGTAATAAAGACTTATTGACATAAGAGTCAAAAATATAAAAGAAAAAAAAATAATTTAGAAGCAATTTTAGGATTGCTCATAATAAATTTATAAAAGAGTTAAGTACTAAAAACAGATAAAAAGTAAAACGAATAACTGGGAAAATATATGCGCATATAAAGGAATAAAATTTCAAAACAAACAAATAAACTATTAAAATCGGAAAATCGAACATAAAAGTAAAACAATTAGAAAGGTTAATATTATAAAATCAAAAAAAAAAAAAGAAAAAACAATTCAGAAAATTTTATAAAATGTTAAAGTCATGAAATCATTATATAGTATATTAAAATCATAAAAGCATCTGCAATGTTAAATCAATGAAAAATATTTAAATGTAAAAATCAAAATCAAAAAAAAAAATGTGTAAAATATAGCTTATGGTACCATTATTATTAGTTACCATTATTATCACCATATTATTAACACATTATTAGTTGTTTATACCATATTATTAGTTGTTTATTGCCCCCTTATCATTATGTACATAATACTATATACATTGTATATTATAAGCTCTCTTTCTTTTATTATTATTATTCGTTAAGTTATCGTAGTATTAGTTAATAAGAAAGTATAAGACGTCTATGTACTTAGTTTTAAGCAGTTAGTTTATAATCAACTCTTAATTGGATTACACGATAAATAAAATAAGTTGGAATTATAATCATCTTGTTTTATTCAAAGATACCCTAGAGGTATCACAGGAGTTTCTGTTGGAATGTCTTCTACTAAAGGTTCGTCAATGTTTGATGTTGACTCGTTTAATGAAGGAACAATTGTTGCTACAGATAACACGGTAACATTTTCTTTATCGTACAAACCGTATTCTTCACTACCAATCCCATCAATTGTAGTGTTGAAGTCTAACATATCAACAACTTTAGACTCCGTCTCCGAAAATATGTTCTGACGACTTTAACCTCTTCCAGTTCCCGAAATGTTTATTTTGTTGTTTCTTAATTGTTTTTTAACATTATTTTTGTAGTCTGCCCAAACCAAAAAAAAATTATGCTGTTTAAATCAAGGATAGTAAATTTTGAGATAAATGAGGAAAGTAAACGACTTATTTATTCGTACTCACTTTTTTCCATTCATTTCCCCTTCGAATAGGAGGTCCTATCGAGTTCAGCTCAATGCCTAGATCATCCCACATTCTTCTGGATCTAATTCTCGCCTCGGGAGTTTTCAGATAATCTTTGGCCAAATCCGGGTGTTCTAGCATAAAATTTACCATCAACTCGAATTGTTTGAGTTTTGTGTTGCTGGATTTTTTTCTTTCCCTAAATTTTTTTTTTTGTTTTACTTTGTAATTTTTTGTAAAATTTATTTATTACAAATTTAATTTAAATAAAATAATAATATTCAAAATATAATTTTTAATTTATTTAATTTAATTTTATTAAAAATGTACTTACATTTCAAACAAATTATTTTCTTTTATGGTTATTTTTTTTTTCGTTTTATGAAAAGTTATCGAACTAAATTTCCGATATTCGAATAATTTTTATTCGTTTTTCGAGTTGCATAATGCCGTGTATATATCGTCTACATAATGCCGTCAATATTCATAGCCAACTTTATAAAATATTCGAATCTTCAAAAAAAATAAAAATCGGAATTCGAATTACATAATTCCGATTTATGTTTTCACTCGAATTTAAAACAACAATCAGATGATTTTGACATTTTTCAATTCGAATAAAACTTTATATCCAACCTTTTAAAGCTTCCTTTATTCGATCATTGTTCGACTTTCGATTTACATAATACCATTTCATAATAGAATCGAAAACATAATGGCGGAGCTCACTTTTTTTTTTAAATAAGTTGATCTATTTCCGTCAATTTTCAATTTTTTCGAAAAAAAAAACTTCGGCACAACGTAGCACAAACGACATCTAATGCTGTGCTGTGGCATGATTTTTATTATTATAAAAAAAAATTTTATGTTTAACTTTTTTTTTGTAAATTAAAAAAAAAACAAAAAGCGGCACAAGCCAACACAAATTGAGTAGAACCCAGCACAACAAAACTTTTCAAAAAAAAATAAAATGGCGGAGCTAACTATTTTTTTAAAAAAACCAGTTGCTCTATCACCGCCATTTTTCAATTTTTTTGAAAAAAAATTACGGCACAACGTTGCACAAACCTAGCACAAGTCAGCACAAAAAGGATTTTCAGAAACTCCAAAATGGCGGGGCTAACTTCAGAGACATCTTTTTACAAACAAATTTTTAATTTGTATTACAGCTGATTCACGGTGTATTATTTTTATCGAACAAAAAATTATAACTTTTGACCTAATGAACGAAGAGGGCTCAAAATAGGTTTAAAATGTTTGTTTTTGAAGTTTATACTTCTTTAGCGGCGTTGGAAGAAATTTGGTAGAGGGTAAAAATCCATTTTCATATAGAATTTTTCTGAGAATCGTCATCATTTTTCTGAGAATCGTCCGTCATCATTTTTCAAATATTAAAAAAAAAAACAAATCATAATTGGGTTCGAACCTGGCACCTTCAGACTTATTATTTTATCAAAAAAATTATTTTCGATGAAATAAAGGTTAGTTGGTTTAAAATTTTGGGTAGTAGTAGAAAGAGTAGGGTCCACCCGGCCCAAAAAAAATTTTTTTTTTTTGTTTTTAATTGTAAAAGTTACCTGTCGTTAAATGAACGTGGCCGGCATGAAAATTTTGGATCGGAGCAGGAGGCGAGGGGGTCTCCTACCCAAAAAAGACCAAAAAACTTTTTTTTATCAAAAAAATTATTTTCGATGAAATTAAGGTTAGTTGGCTTAAAATTTTGGGTAGTAGAAGGAGGAGTAGGGTCGACCCGGCCCAAAAAAAATTTTTTTTTTTGTTTTTAATTGTAAAAGTTACCTGTCGTTAAATGAACGTGGCCGGCATGAAAATTTTGGATCGGAGCAGGAGGCGAGGGGGTCTCCTACCCAAAAAAGACCAAAATTTTTTTTTTATCAAAAAAATTATTTTCGATGAAATAAAGGTTAGTTGGCTTAAAATTTTGGGTAGTAGAAGGAGGAGTAGGGTCGACCCGGCCCAAAAAAAAATTTTATTTTATTTTTTTAATTGTAAAAGTTACCTGTCGTTAAATGAACGTGGCCGGCATGAAAATTTTGGATCGAAGCAGGAGGCGAGTGGGTCTCCTACCCAAAAAAGACCAAAATTTTTTTTTTATCAAAAAAATTATTTTCGATGAAATAAAGGTTAGTTGGCTTAAAATTTTGGGTAGTAGTAGAAGGAGTAGGGTCCACCCGGCCCAAACAAAACTTTTTTTTTTGTTTTTAATTGTAAGTTACCTGTCGTTAAATGAACGTGGCCGGCATGAAAATTTTGGATCGGAGCAGGTGGCGAGGGAGTCTCCTACCCAAAAAAGACCAAAATTTTTTTTATAAAAAAAATTATTTTCGATGAAATAAAGGTTAGTTGGCTTAAAATTTTGAGTAGTAGTAGAAGGAGTAGGGTCTACCCGGCCCAAAAAAAAATTTTATTTTATTTTTTTAATTGTAAAAGTTACCTGTCGTTAAATGAACGTGACCGGCATGAAAATTTTGGATCGGAGCAGGAGGCGAGGGGTCTCCTGCCCAAAAAAGACCAACATTTTTTTTTATCAAAAAAATTATTTTCGATGAAATAAAGGTTAGTTGGCTTAAAATTTTGGGTATTAGTAGAAGGAGTAGGGTCCACCCGGCCCAAAAAAATTTTTATTTTATTTTTTTAATTATAAACGTTACCTGTCGTTAAATGAACGTGGCCGGCATGAAAATTTTGGATCGGATCAGCAGGGGGAGGGGGTCTCCTACCCAAAAAAGACCAAATTTTTTTTTTTATCAAAAAAATTATTTTCGATGAAATAAAGGTTAGTTGGGTTAAAATTTTGAGTAGTAGTAGAAGGAGTAGGGTCGACCCGGCCAAAAAAAAAAACACACGAAGCAGTCATAGAACTGCCGACAGAAGTTTATGCTTAAAGATTTAAAAACTATGAATATCAGTGGCTACAAATAATGGGCTGCTCAGTACAAAATGTAAATTAAAATAAAAATCAGTCCATCAGTCCAAAAGCAGTCCATTATTTGTAGCCACTGTTATTTTATAGTTTTTAAATCTTTAAGTATAAACTTCTGTCGGCAGTTCTATGACTGCTTCGTGTGTTTTTCAAATCTATAGAGTACGCTAAGGAAATGGTAATTTTGTATTTATTATTTAATTATTTATCATGCAAAAAAAGAAAAAATTGTAAAAAAAAGTCAATTGTTTCCAAAATTTCGTTGAAACGAATCATTCAGTCAATTCTGTTTTCTCAAGTTCTCTAGAGCAGCAGTTCCCAAACTTTTTCTCTGTTGTACCATCAATATACTTTTCTTGAATATATGTACCACTGTACATAAATATCAGAAATTTTTAAAACGATAAGCTACATTTTTTTACTATTATTTTTATTTACATAATACCCTTTTATTTACATTGAGAAAAGTATGGAGAAAATACCGTGTGTACGTACATAGTAA
Source organism: Hybos culiciformis (assembly GCA_964007475.1). Lineage (NCBI taxonomy): Eukaryota > Metazoa > Arthropoda > Insecta > Diptera > Hybotidae > Hybos > Hybos culiciformis. Next base: position 56,154,607 of record OZ023274.1, on the reverse strand, counting down.
TCAGTTAATGTGAAGGATGAAGTTGTTTGTTGACCACTAAATATGTAATATTAGGTTCAATTTTAGTTAATTTTAAACGTAAATTGGGTTCAAGGTTTAAACGTGTTCTGTATTTATTTTTAATACTCAACATTGCCGAAAGTCCAACTACACATAAATATGATGAAACAAATGGCATCAAAAATTTCAGAGCTTTATCAGAAATTGCTTCATATTCAGATCGTCGTTGGAACCAAAATCACTTAAATTTTGCTGTTTAAATTCAAGTTTTAAATCAACATTACAAGAAATTTCTGCTAACAGTTCTTTTTCTACCACTGAAAACGCATCTAAATTTTTATCAAAGAGTGAAAATGGAAGTGCGAATATTTAGAAAGTTTAATTAAAAAAATCCAATATTTTTTAATAGAAGAAACAATTAACAAATAAAATCAATTAATTTGTAATGGAAGAAAATATTGTACTACTGGCATCAAAAAATAAATAAATTTTTTTATAATTAGTATACCTTTGCGATTAATAATATGGTGTTAAATTTTTTTTTGTATATTGTTATAATTCTTTTACTGATTACTTTATAAATTTCTTACACGGCCGATGATCCGCAGTAGTATTGAAAATGTAATTTTACTTTTTTTTTCAGTTTCATACAAAATGAATATTATAATTATCATTCCTACGAGATTTTTTTTTTTTTACATTATATAAGGGCTCGATGTTTGTCGCATGTCATGTTGTATATGAATACAAGAAAATAGTTGTACATACATACATTTAATTACAATAATAAAAAAGTTTTTTTGTTAATTTGATGAAAAATGCTAGTAAAAATGTGTATGTTGCGAAAGCTTAACTTTATTGCAAAAGTATGTGTGTATTGGCTACCTTATATAAATATGAAAATTTTCTATTCTTTACCCTGTTTAAAAGGATAACTAACAAATCGGTTTTTTTTAAAAATAACTATTAGTACTAGTTCTTGCCCACTTTCCTAATAGGAGTCTGTTTTTTAAAGATTTAATCTCCCTTAGAATTATTCAATTCCTAGACCACGCTGTTCTTTTTATGCTTAAAAAATATATTATATTAAATCATCTCAAATAAAATCAAAAGAGAAATGCACAAATAAAAACATATAAAGGATGTTATATCTTTTTTAGGAAAAATTTACCACATTCTTTTGAGATGAAAGCTTTTATTTTTCTTATTTTTTCTTTTATTTTAACACTAATACTGTGTATTGTGCTTTTTTAATAAACATATGTATAGTAATGACGTAAATTGTTTAAACTATATTTGTTCAATATTGATGACGTAACAGTTATTTGGAAATTTCAATCCAATATGAATAATAAAAATAATGAGGTCAGATAGAAACTTCTGTATCTGCTGCATCGTCGCTATACAAGCAAAATTGACTTTGAGTTAATGGTGTCAAATTATTTAGAAAATATTTAATTTTCATAAAAAAAAAATTGTTTTTAACATTTGATTTTGGAAATATTTGAAACACTAAAATCACTAAAACCTCCATATTCGATTCGAACACTCCTTATAAAGGAAATATTAACTACGCCATACATAATAATAAAAATAATAAATTTGCTTAGTTTATTTTTTACACGTTTTTAAACCAACTTTTTAATGTTGATAAATTATTATTTATCTTTTATATCGCATTTGTTATTAACATTATTCACCCTGGTAGTATTTTTGTTTGGAAAGAAACACCAAAAAATTATATATTTTTTTCAAGAAATAATATTTTAACACAACTAATGCATTCAGTATTCAAACGGCTTCTTAATTTGGAAACAAAAAACCCTGTAATTGAAAGAAACCGCTCAGATGAGAGATGAGACCGATGTAGGTTTCACGGTCATTAACGCTTTTTATAATCTCTTCAATCTATTGGTTCCAATCACTTTATAAACCTCTAAAATTTTTAACTGTTTTTGAATTTTATTTTATTTTTTAGTACTAGATACTCGAACCGATTACCCGGGTATTTGAGTACCTATACTCGATAAAACAACCTAAAACATCTGGTACTCGAGTACCCGAACTGGACACGCTAATAATACCTTGTTCGCACCTAGAAATATTTTGAGAAAAATATGACATTTATTTATCCTGCGGAAACTTTGTGGACTTTGGCTGCGATTGTCCGAAAAAAAAAATTCTTCCGGAAATTTTATTTTTAATTTTTTTTTTAATTCCTATTAGCTACTTGTTGTTAGATTCGTTCTGGTTGTCATCGTTTATTTTTTGTCAAGATGTCAAAAAAATAAAAACAAAGATATCTTAACAAAGAAGCAAAAAAAATTATTTTTTCTAGAACTGTCTAAAATATTTTTTTGTTTTTTTTTTTTTAAACAATTTTTAATTTGGTTCACTTATTTTCCGGAAATATTTTTAGGTGCGCAAAATGTCTAATAGTTAGGAAATATTAAATAATAAATATTAATCATTATTTTTTTATTTAAATTATTATCTTAATTTGAGTTATGAAATTTGAATTACATATAATATTTTAATTTTTATAAATAAAAACTTAATAAACATTTTCTATGAAAACTAAATTAATAACTCAATTAAATAAATAAAATATTTATTTACAATAATAAATAAGTTAACTAAGATTGACAAATATTATTATTATTACAAAAACTTAAAATATTTATAGCAAGAGATAAGAATCACTATTCCTTACAACTTGATAATTTTTTTTTCTGTTGTGATATTGAATTTGATTTAACATGTTATCTTTAAGGAAATGCTGATTAAAAATCTTAATTCAAATAAGATAACTTGATTTAATTAATAAATGAAGTAGTTCTGAACCACTACAAAACACAAGATACTCCCGGGAGTGTCAATTTTACTATAACGTTCCCATTCCCACTAGAAAAATATTACTTTTCAAAAATTTATTTTAAAAAAATTTTTCATTTTACTGCCCATCCCAAAATCATCGAACGCCCGTAAAGAAGTTTCGCTTCAAAAATTTGCCGTACAAATTTTAAGTCATAAATAAACTTTTACCCCTCTTCTAACTCCAAAATCCGAAACCATAAAATCTCATCCTTTAGATGGGATTAAAATAATAGCATGATAGTGGGAAAACGAGCGAACGAACATTAATTCAAAATATAAAGTTCGATTTTCACTTTAAAAATACTATTTTGACAATTTGAAACCCCTTTTTTAATTGAATATCAAATAAAAAAATGAATGAATATTTTTACAACAACAAAAAAAAAGAAGAACTAAAGCTTTTGTGAAAAAAAAACTTCCTTCTCAGAAAAATGTTAACATAAAATTTTCGAAGAGTGTTTTTTTTTTTTCATTTGTGCTTTCTCAATAAATTTTAAAAATTTTATGTAACCACAATTAGTGCAGGTCAAAAATATTTTCATCATTTTCTCTAAATTTCTGTTAAGCTTAGATGTTCAAACTATATTTATGTTTAACATTTTATGTAATAAGCGACAAAAATGTTGTTTTATTTCTTGTTAGAAATTTTTGTAAGTTACTAGTCGAAACTCGTGAAATATTCACGGAAGTTAAATAAATTTGGAATATTTGAAATACGTTATTTAATTTAATAATATTTTCCAACTTTTACTTTGTCTTAACTTCTAATTTTAATTTTTGTCAATCAGTCTATCAATCATATAGAAATTACATGGCTTACTTACTTATTGAAAAAAAAAAAAAATTACATAGATAGATACATGGTCGAATGCACATTAATATTATGAATGAATGATGATTTTGAGAAAATAAAAAAAAAAGAAGAAATTCATTTCAAAATTTTCATTTAAATTTTATTTTGTATCTATAACAAGCCGCAAACATTAAATAATATGTAATTAAAAAAAATTGCAAATTTGAGATAAAATTGTTCGAAATAGGTGCAAATAGTTCGAAAAAGTTGTCTAGTGCCGAAAGAACTTAACCAAATCCCATTAAAAAAAAGCCTTTAACCATATACGGAAAAATAACCTTTCCATGTTATCGGTTTCGTCCAAATTGCTTCAGTGGTTTTCAAATCTATAAAGTTACATAAATAAACGAACTTCAATTTTACTTTCAATAATAACCCAAAACAGAAATAATGTCTATTATTATAATTTAATATTAATTCGAAGTAAAATATGAATGGTCTGTTTGCTCTGTATCCATTTTTTATTATTTTTGAGAGCCAAATACATTTTTTTTTTTTTTGCTAAGTTAAATGTTTTTTTTATATAGGTATATAATATAGTTTATATAATATAGTTTATGTTATGTTAAGTGCATAATCGAATTTCCCAATGTTATATTTATTCATATATACATATGTAAGTACATACATTTTTCTGCTGTTTAGTTTTTTTTTTTATCGTCGGCTAAGAATTCTATTAGTCTATATGCCCCTTCGCCATTATGCCATTCGACTAAATCACATTTGACAATTTAGATAAAAATTCTATGACAACTAGAGAAAAATTTTTTTTGTATCTATGCTAAAGATAGTGTGAACGTTGTTTATTTTAATTGCTTATAAGTAGCGTAATTGAAATATTTTTTCCAGTTATACCTACTCAAAAAACAAAAACACAAACATTTAATTCAAGTAAGGGACTGTTCACATATTACGTAACGCTTTTTTTGCCGTTTTTTAACCCCCCTCCCCCCCCCCCCCCCATAGTAACAGATCGTAACAAATTCCGAAGACCCCCCCCCCCCCAGAAGAATAACGTAACAAAAGTTAAACACTTTTTAAAGTACTTTTTGAACAATTTTTTTATTCGAATAAACAAAACAAAATTCATTATAACTTAAGTTTTTTGCGTGCATTAATATTATATTTAGTGTAATTTTTTTTATAAAAAAGGAGGTTACATAACATTTTTATAAACACCCCCCCGCCGTAACAAATTTTCAAACCCCCCCCCCCCCCCCCCTAGGCCGTTACGTAATTTGTGAACAGCCCCTAAACAAATTGAAAAATTCACACGAATTCCAGTACGAGGTGGGAATCGAACCCACGACCGAACACGGGCAATAACACTACATGGCCGACCATATAATAGGTATACTTTATGCATTTTTTACTCGCATTTGGCTTACTTTTAGACTGGGGGATGGGGACAGTTCCCCCAGATGTAAGACCCAAAATGATTTTTTTTTGCTCAACTCCCTCCAAAATTTTCCCATTAGGTATCTAGTATCCCTATGCCAAATGTATTTTTTTCAAAGAAATAAAAAGATCTAGGAGGTTTGAGTGAGGCTGCTGTCGTCCCGCATTCAGCTCAAAAACTTTTCATTGCGAGAAAATTTCTTTTTTAGTCCTACCTAATTTATGACAACTTTCGAAGCCCGCAACTCTCAAACAGGGGAGTGCCTGTATAAACTCCTCTTGGTTTAAAGCAAATAAGTGAATAGGGATTATTATAAATATTATATTTTTCAAGTTGCTATGTCATACAAAAATGAAAAATAAAAAATTGTTTGTGTGTATCACGTGAAATAAAGTGGAATGTTGCTTTTGATTTTGATATCTCAGGACAGTCAAATGGTAGAAAAATTTAGAAAGCGCGCATTTAAAAATCTTTAACTTCAAATTCACAAAACTTCGAAAATGGCATATGAACTAAAAGAATTCCCAACCAACGTTATGTAAAGAAAAAAAATCCTATATAATAAAAATGTTAGAAAAAAAACGAAGAAAATTGAGAATAAATTTTTATATAAAATAAAGTGCTTGGAGAGTTATACCCTTTAGTTTTGATCAAAATACAAAACAGCGAACAAGAAAGAAAATAAGCGAAAAAAAAAATTTAAAATCCTTTTTTTTGTTGTTTTCCTTTCCAAAAAAAATATAAAAACTCATTAATCTTTTTACCCCAAAAAATTTTCCTTCATTCTTTTTTCTTCTATTTTCCGTCTATTTTTCTATTAAAATCTGCGTGATTTTTTTTTATTTAAAAAAATTAAAATAAATAAATAAATAAAACTTATACGAAAATTGTAAAAATCTATTGAAAAAAAAACATTTTTTTTTTTTTTTTATTATTAACTTTTTATGTTAATAAGCAATAAAAACGTAGGTAAGAATAATAATAAAATGCAAAAAAAAAAAAAAAATACAAAATAAAGAAAAACGTGGAAAACTCTCCGTTTTATTTGGCCATAAAAAAAAAGTGAAGTGATTTAAAAAAGAAAAAAATTTTGTTTTTCTTTTTCGTCAATGAAATTATTGGAAAAAAAAACAAAATAAAAAACTAAAATCAATGTGTTTTCTAAACAAACAAGAAAATAAAAAAAAAATTGTTGGCAAAAAATATTGAGAAAAAATAATAATTTTGCGCTTTGATTTATGTGTGTGTAAATTCTTGTTGCTGCTGCACAGCTGTATTCAAAGTTGTCCCAATTGTTGGAAAAATTTAAATTAAAGTTTTTTTTTTTTTAATTTGTTTTTGAAGATTCATAAATTATTCCAGACTTTCAATAATATATTTTTTTGGAGTATGACGGAAGCTAAATATTTTCCGGAATCCTCAAAATCAACACTATAGATTTCTAACATTCGATTGCATAAACAATTTTTATTTTTTTTGCATACATTCAAACAAATTTTACAGAATTAAAATCCGAATCGGTAATTTTTGCTTAAAATTCAACAGTTATTTTATGCCAAGTGAAAACTAATACTTTAACTCCGAATCACTCAGACTCACGATAACTTTATTACCAGATTAATTAAAAAAAAAATTTAGATAACGACAGTTGTTTTATGTATATGTAGCTATTATATAAATAAATATAAATTTGCTGTGAAAATCATACACCCAAAAAAATATTTGGTAAAATTAAACCAAAAATCAATCCAAAATGCCGTAAAAGTTCAGCCAACCCAAAAATTTTGTTGAAATTTGGTAAATTTTTTGGTAATTTTTTTTGTTGTAATGTTTGGTTAAAGGAGCAAAAAGTTTTTTTTTATTTAAGTTATTCTAATTTTTTTATTTATTTTTTATTTTATTTTTATTTATTATATTAATTTTTTTTTTTATTATGCTTTTCTTCGGGATTCTCACCTTGTTCTTTGGCATTTCAACCGATCACTCTCGAGCTAGTATTAAAATTATGTATGTGTGAAAAAGAACCATAAAATCACTAATAATTCGGTGAAATTTTAGGTAAGGTTAGTCTTTTCTCGCATTAAGGTTTAAACTGTTTTCATTATCGCAATGAAAAAAAGTACTTGATAAGAAAAAGACGCCAAGAAAACAGTTTGAATCAGACAGGATTCCAACCGGCAACCTCAGTATTGCTAAATTTTTGGTTAACACGTTGGTAACAAAGAGTATTTTGGTGAAATTTTAGTGGTCCTCAAAAAGAACAAAAAAAATATATACATATTTGGTAAAATTTTTGCTACTTACTTCGGTTAAAATGAACTGTTTGGTAATTTTCAGGTTATCAAAAAGTTTAACATAAAATCTACAAATATTTTTGGTTAAACTTTTGGTTGTTAACAGTGGAGTTAAATTTTGGTGACTTTTTGGGTAGTATATAAAAATATATTTAGAAATCTTAAACATATTTAGTAAAATTTTGGTAAATATTTTGGTTAAAGACAGTTATTTGGTAAATTTCTTGGTTACCAAAAAATCAACCCAAAAATTTTAGTTAAACATTTTTTTGTGTGTAATATGACGGCAAATTGAACTAATAAAGTTCAGGTTTTATGATTATGATTAAAGACTAGTCTAGTTGGAAAACATGTTGAATTTACATTTACGTAGCATCAGACTCTTGTCCATCTAATTTTAACCTTTAAATAAACTTAATGCGTACAGTTTTTAGATAAATCGAAAATTAAAAAAGTTTTTTATTTGTTAAAGGTCTAAGTGATTTAAATTTAAATAATTTATATATTTTTATTTAATAACAATCGATATATTCATATATACATATATATAAAAGTCAATAAGATTTCAATTGAAAATGGCTATTTCGGCGAATCTTTCAACTACAGACAGTATTGAAATGAAAACAATGAAAGGATCAAAAATTGGAGGAATTAATCCAATTAATGGTCCATCAACGAGTACATTAAGTGCATTAAATTTGACACCAAAAATGAAGCGTGCAGCAACAACTAAGAAATTACAATTTTCAACACCAGAAATAGCTGTCATTCCATCGACTGGTAATAGATTGATTATACCGAATCGTAAAAGGTAAGCTCTAATTTTAATTGTTCAAATATAATGTGTTTTATGTGTTGAATTGAATTCAAGAAGATTTTTAAATTAAATAATAGTATAATGAAGAAGGTATATCAAAAGGCAATTGAGCAGTCACTGAAAGCGACAAATTAATATTCGTTGCAATGTTTAACAATATTACAACAATATTACCGCTAAAAGACATGCAAATATAAAATACCCAGTTGGCATTGCTAATGTCTACCCTGATATAAGATGGTTCCAACGATACTTATAATAAGTATAGTTTGGGATTCAATAACTTCTCAATTAGTTCATGATACATAAACCATTATTATTGTCGACTCTTTATCTTTCCTTACAGAGAAGCATAGAAATTTTTTTTCCCTTCAATTAATATATAAAAAGTACACATAAATTAATTGAAAGATATTATAAAAATGTCTAATTATGTAAATCTTAAAAAACTTCTGATAATTATTAAACTGCCCTACATTTTATGAAAATTTATTCTACTCTATGAAAATTTATTTTACTGTAGAATTAAACTAGTTTTTCTTAAACCAAGAAGAACTGCACTTATTTTTGTTGTATTTATTCAGCTCCCATTTTTCAAACGATAATGTAAACTTATAATTAAAGTATCAGATACAATTGTATATTGTAAACTAATTTATAGCTAAATTATCCTTTTTAAAAAAAAAAAGAAAGATAAAGCAAATTTCATCCATAATAAAAGTCTATTGCAAAAAAAAAAATTCTTTATTTATAATACACGAAAAAAACAATATATGAAACAAAAATTATTGATATTAAGAAATTTTAGAGATTTGTAAGAAATCTTTGAATTACAAACTAAAATTGATTCAACTTAATGCTGAGCTAAGCTGCTAACGAATTGAAGTAAACGCAGTGATATCACTAAAACTTATTCTGCTCTACACTTAAATATTAAAAATAAAAGTAAAAATAATCATTGTTTCTGCAGATAAAAGGTTAGTAGTGAGGATTTCCTGAGACCTACAAAGAATTTTTCAAGCAACATACTTTTTCGACCACAAAAATATCAGTTCTTATAAATTATAAAATTAATACATATTTCGATAGATGATTTTATTTTTGCGTAAGAAGGAAGTTGTCAAAAAAGATTTGAGGTTTGAATACTGTTGGAGTTTTTTTTTTCGTCTCTATTTCCTTGTTAAAATATATGCCTTATCGAATATATAAAAATGTCCTCTGTCCTCTGTCCTATATCACGGCTAAACCGCTTGACCGATTTGGGTGAAATTTTGAACTTAAGTATCATTAGGGCCCGAGATAGTTATAGGGTACTAGAAATTATGATCCGATGCCCCGGCGGGGAAGCTATCTTAGAAGCCGGTTTTGAAATTTAGGTACATTCTAATAAAATATAAGCGTTGGACCCGAATCGACTATTTAGAAGACAAAATTTGAAATTCTGTTTTTTTTTTGTGCACAAAATGCAATTTAGGTATATTCCGATAAAATATAGTAGCGTTGGATCCGAAACGACTATTTAGAAGACTGGATTTGTTACGGCACCGGGGGCTATTTAACAAATTTTGAAATCCTGTTTTTTTTAGTGCACAAAATCTGAAATAAAGAGTTTTGATATTAATAAAAGTTCGTGACTACCGTGCGAAGCCGAGTATTTCGACTAGTATTATTATAAATTTGAATTAACCCATACATTTTTCTTTTAAAATAAAACATTTTAATACAGCTTAACTATGTACCTACATGTTTTAGCACGTTGAAAGTCTCAATTATGAAATAGATTTAAAGCTTGTATATTAACGTGTTGTAGTCAATTTTTGGTTTCAACTTTTATGAAATCTTTCTAAATATCGGAGTTTAAATAACAAATATAAGAAGGTATGCTAAGTTCTACATCTACATCATTTTAAAATAAATATGTATAGCATTAGTAACATTTTAATGAAAATATGAAAATGACCATTAATTAAAATTCATTTAATAGAAGGTTTTGAATATTTTAAAATTTAATAACGGCTTTAAAACTAATCTAAATAAAGGCATTTTATTCACTTTTAGTAAAAAAAAAAGAAACAGTATCAATCGCGGTGCAAAGGGTGCAGAATTCAGAAAGAATGGTTTAAAAAGGACAGAAATTTTCTCTGCAAAATTATCAATCGATCTTTCCATTTGTACTTCCATAGTCAAACTATACTATAAACCCTGGCCACTCGAATATGAACGAGTTTTCTGAAAATTGACTGCCGAGATATAGAATGTGAAGAAATAGAGTCACAAGTTCATTAGCAAAAACTTTTTTATTAATTTGCTATGAAACATACCTTCAACTTATAAAGTCGTATGCTTTCTTTCTTTTTCCACGTACTCGGAACTTTTTGGAATAAAAAATATTTTTTTTTTATATTTTTAAAAATTTGAAAGTTTTTACGAAAAAAAAAATTATTTACTTGTTCATTATCAATTACAATTATTGATATTATGAAACAAAAATAATTTATTTATTTATATTTTATGTTTTAATTTGATACATATAAACCTATTACAACATACTTAATTTTTACACTCGATAGCTCGGACCATATGGTACTGATTTTTCTTATGCCTTATCATTAGAGATATTTAATTTCATTTACATTAATTTTACTTGTGCAAAATTTACAATCTTTATTCTTTTTAATTACTCATTTCATTTTGCTGTAGATTTTTTTTAACTATCTTATTGTCTACTAAATCTTAAATTTAAGTATCTTTATATGTTTTTCAATACAAATATTTCAGTTTTATTTACAATGTTCTTAATATATATAAGTGTAATTTCTACTTTATTTGCTTATTTATATAATTTGACCAAATTTCATTTTCATTTTTTTCTAAGAATTGGAATAGTTTTTTTGATTCTTTTGATGGATCGAGAATTATTTCTAAAGACAAATACTTTTCTCCTAGAGATTGCCGGATTTTTTGGCGTTTGGGCAGTCTATAAGTGTATGTTCTATAGTGTTTACTGTTGTACATGGGGAACAAACGGTTGGGTCTTCTTTTGTAAAAATATGTTTTTTATTGAATAGGCAGTGTCCTAAGCGTAGTCTGCTAATGATTATGCATTGTTTCCAATTTAGTTGCTCATGGTAGCGGACAAAGTTTTAGGCCAAATTTTTGCAGACTCAATGCATGTCCTTGTTTATTTCTTTTTTGGCAGCGTAAACAAGGAGGTATAACAATTTGGAATGGTTACAAAAATAATTTATTGCAACATAAGATGAGATTGTAAAGATAGTCAGACAACATTTTAATAGGATCATGCAGCGATTTTGTGTTTTTTGGAAATTAGCTTATAAAAAGTTTTGAAGAGAATTCAAGCATTTAATCTGAACTAATTCTAAAAATTTATAAACCGTTTTAAAGCATGAAACAGTCCAGACTTTTTTGCCCTGCGTTTAGAACAATTTAAAAATTAGACTTTTAGAAGGTCTAAATCGGCTTTTGAATAAAACTTGAATAAGACTTGCTATTAAATGTTAAAATATTACAAAAAGCGTTCTATCTACATCTACATTCTATTCTATCTACATCTACATTAGAAACATTTTTTTTTAATCGCAATTTAGTAAAAAGGTAAAATAATAGAAATTGTTTCTAAACAAGTAGCCATAATTCAGTTTACAAATTAATAAATGTAAACAACATATGGGACTAATCCAGCGGAGTTAAGTCAATATACTTATTGGTCACGAAAATTTTCTATGAGTTAAACATTCTGTTTATATATTTATGGTCTACATATATATATTTTTTAATACTTTTATTGTATAGTTTTATGGCATAATGTTAAATTTATTACATATAAAATGCGTATTAAAGAAAATCAACTTGTTGAATAAATTATAGCTATAGAATTATACATATAACACAAATTGATGGTGAATTAGATTTACCACTTACTTGCATAATATGTTGATAATAAATATGATCCCTTTTTATTTGATTTTTAAAATTCATTTTCAAAATAAAAAACAAAATAAATGTACCTTATATACTTATGTAAATGGAATGTATTAATATCCATGCATACACTAAATGTTTTTATTTTACCACATTAATTTTACGAAAAAAATCCTCAAACAACAAAATAAGTGTGAAGAAATGATATACATATAAATAATTAAGATAATAATGTAGGTACATACTTTCTACTTGGTACTTGAATTTTCTGTTGTTTTTCTTGGGAAACTTTAACTCAAATCTTACAATTTTTAAGAAATCAATTGTATGGTGTTCGCATTGGGACGATATTTGTGGAATATTCTATTTCAGGAACTTTCATGTTCCTTTTTGTCATGCCTTGAGCACAGTTAATACCGCAAAGCAATTTTGAGCTACCGTAAAAACCGATTTTCTGCGTCATTTCTTAATTAATTTAAATAAGAATTATAAAAAAGCAAGATATTAATTTTATTGATTTTTTGTAAAAAGAATTCCTTAAAATTATTTCATAATTAATTAGAAAACTGAATTTATTTTTTTTTTGCTCCAGAAAGAATTGACTACGTCACAAATTAATTTTTTTGTTTCTTTTTCACAGCGTTTCTTTTGCATCGAAATTTGGTTTTGCTGCATTTTTCTGTCACAATCATATTATAAAAAAAAACAAAAGCAGTTGTTTGCAGTTGATTTTTTTGCTTTCAGGTAAAATTAGCTGTGAACAGGTTTCCGGAACATTCCTTCAAAAATTGCTTTGCGGCATTAGCTGTGCTCAAGGCATCAGGGTTAGAATACTATAATAAAACAAAAATGTGTGATAAATAGCTGTATATAAAAATAAAAAAAATAACAAAATATAAAATAAATGACAGACAAATTTGGCTCAAATGAAATTTTTGGGATTATTTGATTTTTTTGCCAAAAGTCAAAAATTCAATTTAAGTTTTTTAATTTTTTAAATTTTTGAAAAAATATAATTTTATCATAAGGAATACGAGATTTGGGTAAGACATGTCTTTATATTTCTTTAAATTAATTAAAACATTTCGATCAATACTTAATATTATCATAATTCTCATATTTATTTGCCTTGTGCACTTTTTGTGCGTATGTTTTTATACTTATGCTTTATGCTTATTTGTTTTTTCATTTTATAGTTTATACATTTTTTTGCTTTAGCTTTTTTATGCTTATGCTTTGTGCTTATTTGTTTAATGATTTTATAGTTTATATATTTTTTTGCTTATCAGCTTGTAGGTATTTTGTAATTTTTATTATATATATTGCTTTAAAAAATATTTTTTATGTATTTATGCTTATGCATGGTAGTGTTAAATTTTTTTAATGGTAGCTTAATTCATTTTGTTTTTGATAATTTTAGCATAATTTGACACATTGTAAACTCCTGATGATGACTTGGAATAAGTCGAAATATTGAGTTCTAGATCGTAATAAAAAACATTATCAACAATATATTATTGTTTATAAAAAAGTAACATAAATGTCTTGTTATTAACATCTAAAGCCAACACAACATAGATATTAACGCTCAGCAATACAAAAACAATATAGTGATAAAAAAAATAGTTCCCTTTTTTAGTTACTTTAACTCACTTTTTGAAATTTTATATAGTTGGAAACAATTTTTTTTGTCAATTTTAAGTCAAAATGAAAAAAATAAAATTGATAAAAAGCGAGATAAAAAGTCAAAATTTTCAAGAACAAAAATATATCCAGGGTTATGTTTTGTATAAATGATTCAATTTACGCCAATGCATGATGCAGGAGCGATATTTAATAATTAAAACAAATTATTTTTTTAGCAATCACTAAATTAAGCATAAGAAAAAAAAACTAGTTGAAAGGACAATTAATAGTCTTTTCGAAATCTTTATACATATATAATGTGATCAAGAATTATATTGATAATCCACTGATCGCAAAGGTTATGCAGTTAATAATCAAAATCATCATAATGATTCTTCGATCTCAAACAAAATGTATTAGAGAAACCGCATGTACTTGAATTCTTTTCTCTATATGTAAAAAGTGAAAGAACTAAATGAAATATTTCATTCGTAAAAAAACATTCCGGACTAAAAGCACTTAGTTTATACAACATTTAATTTACAAAAACATATAAGAACATGAATATAAAAAAAAAAAAACTTCACTATAAGTGAACACAAACAGTGAAGAGATGAAAATTTTATATCTGTTTAGAAATATTAAGTAGATGAATTAAATTTATTTTTAACTATTAAAATTTTTTCCATTAGATTTTATGATATATAACTATATATATTATATACTATGCGGACAAAAAGCGACAATTAATGAAATGTTATCATTAAAAAATTTTCAAAGTAATATTTTAATTCTTCTGAGATTTCAATTGAATTCAATCATTTAGACTAATTCATAGATTTTGTTCTGATAATTCCTTAACTTGATACCAGTTCGAAACAACTCAATAATCTTTCAGTAATATTGCATTTATTAGGAAGCAATAGATTTCATAAGTTTCATAAGATAATTGCTTTCAGATTTTTATTACTATCGGAAAAAGCTTTAAACTGAGGATGAAATAACTAAATAAATAATTTTAGATACAGATTTCCATAAAATTTTAATTTTCTTTACAATGTTTATTTTTACTTTTAATTTTCGCCGGCGGCGATTTCAATCCTGTTTTAGTGAGCAAAAAGAAATAGAAAAGAAAGTACTGGTTCAGGCTTTGCAAATTGCACCGGGAAGATTTGAAATATACCGGACCACTTTTCTCTATAAAAAAAAAAAGCTGTACTTGTTCAAAACCACAACTTTATTACAAAACATTACTAGTTAAGTTACATTATTAAATTTTTGGTGAATTCAGTACTACCCTTACAAATTTCTTAATTACTTCTTCATTCTCTAAAACCACTAACAAATCTTTGTTTCCATTCATTAGATTCAGCGAATCGAAATGATCATCACTTAATCTATTTCTTTAGTGATTCTTACCCAAGCAGACATTTCCCAGCAATATTCTTTGAGCAAAAAATCTTAAGCAAAAAAGCCAACGTATTAGAACGATTTGGAGATTTTTTATTCGGATTCTTTGGAAAAAAATCCCGAAAAAAAGTAATAGGAATTTCTTTTGGATATCCAAAAACTTTTGTTGGACTCGGAATTTTTTCACAATGAATCCGAAAAATATAAAAATATTTGAATAAAAAAATTTGTAAAAATCATGGCGTCTCTTCCACATTGCCCAGGAGGCGGACTACCTAAGTGCGTTACCTTTTTTATTGCGATGTTCGCCAAAAGCCCTATAACCCGTTTTTTTATTCATTAATAATAATTAATTTAAAAAAAAAATTTAAATTTTGTTTTTATATCTCATTATTGTTGCTATCTTGCTTTTCTTCTTCATTTTTATTTTTCTCAACTTTTGTTGCGGTGATTTTATCTTAGAAATAGAAAAAAAAAAAAGAATGATAAAATTACACCATCATTTTTTTTGAACCTAATTAAAGGAAAAATATTAAATTCAAAATTGACAAAAACAAAAAAAAAACAAATTAATTGCATTTTTTTATCAATTTTTAAGTTGGAATAGGTCAAGTAAAAATAAAACGCATAATTTACAGAATAATACACCTGATGTAATATTTAGTAAATTTTGCATAATTACCTTTTTTTTGTTTTTATATGAAATTGTTTTGATTAAAAATCCTATAAAAGAATTGATTTCTTTTACAACACTTTCATATTGTGTTTTACCACAAAACAAAAAAAAGGTAAATGATTTTTTTATTTGTTTTTCCTTTGTCTTTAGGAGTTGGAACTTGCCTTCTTTAGCTTAAATGGATTTAATTCACTAAACTGGGAAGACAAGTCCAACAGAGTATTCACTAGAATGTGAGTCACACAATTGCCACTTCTAGTGAATCTCAAAAGCCCGCTCTTATAGTGGAGGATGCTTGGGTCTATCCAAGAATCCAAAGCTAAGACATCGCCGGTAACCACATGCAGTTTCCCTCCAGGGACCCATACTACGTTGTGCTGCTGCATCTGGCTCCCCTGCCACACACCTGGATCTGGCTCCCCTGCCACACACCTGGATCCAAGAGCTCTGAGCAATCAGCAGCCTACATCATAGTGGGTGTCAGAAGAACAGATGTAGAGGATAGACTTCACTGGTCATTCCCAACTAATGTATAGCTTAGCTTACAAAACAAGCCACGATTAGGAATTAGGAATAATTTTTTTATTAAACAAAATTCTTTTTTTTATATAAACAATTATAAATTTGGAAAAATCACTTAAGTCAGAATTCAAAATTGAAAAATCACTTAAGTCAAATAAAAATTCAGATGTGAAAAATCACTTAAGTCAAAAAATTTAAATTTAGAAAAATCACCTTAAGTCAAAAATCTAGTGAATTCTATTGTTTCTTTAGTTAAACAACTTCTCCAGAACAATTCCATAAAATGACTTACATGCTTTTGTCCACCCACCTAGAAACTTTTCACCTTGTTTTTTAACATATCTATATTCCTATATAAAAAAAAAAATTAATCAAAATTAAAACTGACCGTTCATAATAAATTTTTTTTTACGGTCACTAAACTACCTTACATAACTGAAGCTTAACTTCAACAACAAAAAAAAATTGTTTTGATTCTCAAATAACATAAGTTTGAGTTAGATTTTTTTTATTTATAATGCATTTGATAAATTTATAAACTGGGTTTTGTTGCATTCATATCCATTAGAAATACTTCAAATTTTTTTTTTTTTAAATAAATTTTTTCAACCCAACTTTCTTAATCAATAATTTTCCAGAATGGAAATACAACTTTAAATTAAATAAAATTTCATTCTTCTTTTCCAAATTTAGTTTTATTGGAAATAAATTGACTCCATATAATTTTTTTTTACCTATATTTATGAGTTTTTTATAAAAAAGAAAAATTAGTATATACTAAATAATACATTTCTCTCCTAATTTTTTTAATAATAAAATAAATAAATTAAATCATAATTGGTTTTTTTAATTTTTTCATATTGTGTTTTACCACAAAACAAAAAAAAGGTCATACTAAAATTATGGAATAAGCATGTAAACCAGATATTGAATTATATTTCATATCATTTGATTATATCCTTTTTTATGCAAAAAAAAAAACAAACTCAGCTTATAACAGCACCTCCACTTCAAGCTACAATAGCATAAAACAACATAAAATAAAATAGCAAGTTTTTTTTTTAGAAAACTGCACATGCAATTTGTATTATATATATGTACAACTAATTATTTTTAATCAAAGGAAAGACATATAATATATATAAAATAAGTCTACTGACTGAATATGTTATGTAAATATTGTTGCAAAATAAATAAAAACAATGCAACAAAACAAATATAAAGCAAAATAAAAATTGAAAATGTTCATAAAAATTTAATTAACAAAAAAATATTAATGAATTTTATATCTATGTAAAAAAAAATTAAAAAGAAAATAATATCAATTTATTATCTGATGAAGCAAAAACACCCAAATTGAAACCGTTTAGTTTAGATTAAAATTGTCGTAGGTGTACTTAAGCTTTTTTTTTAAAAGGGTTAGATTTTTATGAAACAAAAATGTTTTTAAGTTAGTTTTTTATTTCCACAGGTCCTACTAGATAAAAGAAATGCTACTGTTAGGTCCAGCTATAGATGGCCATAGCCATGAGCTGAAGAATGACGTCATAGTCATTTAGATTTCAAGTTTTTTTTTACTTTGAATTGGTTGGGGTTTCTCGAATATTCTTTTTTATTGAGAACTTCTTTTCACCTTCTTCATAAAAAGACATCCTATAAATATTGTTATGATCCCTCTGGTGTTCACTGTCCTTACCTACTCACCGACGAGCTTAGACCCAGCCTTTGAACAGGATGTCCTTAGACAGTGGACTCAACACCAGATTCATAGTTGAAAGTAGAGCACTTTCTCTTGCCTCTACCTTCACCAATTTCTCATTTATCATAAGATATGATAAAATTCTTCATGAGTTCATCTTGAACTCAGAATTTTTGTATTTATATACACCCCCCGTTTTTCAATCTTAAAAATTATCATAACACTTTTTCATCATTTTTATCATCATTTTCTGAATTATTAATTTCCATGTCTTCCAAATTGTTATAATTTTCCTCATCACTATTTGTTTTTTTTTTTTGTTATTTCTTAGAAGCTGTTGCTTTATTTTGAATTTTGTAATTTTGTCTTTTTTTAAGTGAATCTTTAACTTTTTGAAGTCCTAGATTAATTTTACCTAAAATATATTGTTCGGAATGTGTCGGGCATTTAGCTTGAGTGAACTCTAATAATTTTTTGATAAAAAAAGTGTAACTAATATTTTTTTTACTAGGGATATTCAATAATAACAATAATAGATTTGACGAAAAAATTTAGGTATTCCGCAATTTGTATAGTTTTTTTTTAATGGAACACTATATTCAAAATATTGTTTTTCATAAAATAATTTGATTATTTTATGTACTTACATTAATAATTCCGTATTTAAGAAAAATAAAATCTTTTTTAAAGCTCTACTTTTTCAAAGATTTGAAGTCAATTGATTGAAAATTATATAATTTTTGTAAAAATTCAAAAATGTTTATTTCGTATAAATTGAAAATACATTAAGCCTTCCCCATATCCAAATTTTTGAAAACTTTAAAGGGCCAAAACTCGGAAACTGGACCTTTCCCCCAAAAAAAAAATACATGGAAGTGATTTTGGCACCGCCTCTACCACCGCACCAAGTTTGAGAGAAATCTGAGGGGTGCACGCGTTCTGCACTTTAGCCAATATTTATTTAAAAAGAGACCGATTATAAGCCCAACACTCTATGAGTTTATATTTTTTATTTTTTGACATTTGTGTGCAAAAAAAATGTTCCCTCACCCACAGATTTTTTTTCCCCCAACCAACAATTTTTTTTGAATTTCTTTAACAAAATAATAATAAATAAAAAATACTGGAACTCACATGGAAAATGGAGTGAGCCGGAAGTGATGAGCTGACAGACAAAAATTAGCTGATAGTTTTTAAAATTTTAACCCGCCCATTTACTTACTTATTATTAAACATGTTCAAAATTTAGAAAAGAAAGAAATATGAAATAGAAGAGTGAGATATGATAATTGTGAATAGGTTTTTACAAGTTTTTTATTAAATCTATTGAACTGATGGTATAAATTTTTTGAAGTTTATACTTCTTTAGCGGCGTTGGAAGAAATTTGGTAGAGGGTAAAAATCCATTTTCATATAGAATTTTTCTGAGAATCGTCATCATTTTTCTGAGAATCGTCCGTCATCATTTTTAAAAAAAAATTTAAAAAAAAATGTATTCATTGGGGAATCGAACCTGACACCTTCACTCTTATAGTCCGATGTTCTAGCCACTAAGCCATATAGCCCATATAATTTTGGATTTCTAAAATATAATAAAAAAATTCTAATAGACCATTCATTTTTTTGTTTTTATTTTATTGTAGGGGAATAAAAAATAATACTCAAAAAAAAAAATAAGAAAAGAATTAGAATACTCAAAAAACGAGTTTGAAAAATTAACTAACAACAAAAATAAACTCATATAGCTTAGTAGTAGAATATGGCTTAGTAGTAGAACATCACACTGTAAGTCTGAAGGTGCCTGGTTCGATTCCCAATGAGTTTTTTTTTTTTTTTAATAAAGAAACAAATCCTTTTAGTATTTTTGGAAAACGTTAAATATTCATATGATATATGATAAAAATTAAATTTTTGCACCACTTAACAATTCTTGAATTAAAATAAAAATATGATTTATAGTTTTTCATTAAAAAAAAGAAATTAAATAATCCTTTTCTTTGTGGGTCCCCAAAAAAAAATTCTCATGTGACAACGGAATTTATTGTCGATTTATTTATATATGTATAATAAAATAAGGGACTATGAAATAATTAAAAAGTAATAGTTAGCAATAGAAATATACATTTATTTTTTGATCCTATATTTTTTAATTTATAGCTTAAATATTATTTGCCAAATTCGATCCTAATTTCAATTTGATATTTTCGTCTATTTTTTATTTTGACATGCAGATTGTGAAAACTTCGGAATTTCACGCAGTTACGAATGATTAAATACCTATAAAAATATAAAATATTGTTAACTTCATATTATTTAACGTCTCAAATTAATTATAGATTTAGCTAGACAAATAATATTATTTCCAGTCGATGATGAACTTTTACAGATAAGACTTATATAAACAAAATACAATAAAATAGATTTAAATGCCAAAATTTAATAAAATTATTTAACAATTGATTAATATGAACAAAAATTTAGTAAAATGTCTTAAAATTCGATTTATAAGAACAAAATTTCGATTTATAATTCATAATGTTTAATTTAAATTAGTTATTCGAGCTGATTTTCCATCAAATAAAATAATTTTCGAAACATCTGGGAAATGTTTTTACACACTCTAGATTATTTTTATTTTCATTTTTATTTTGAAATTAGTTTAAAATAAAAAATGAGACATAAGTTTTTCCAGACAAATTTTTTATTTTTAATGTGCAATCAACCCTATTTTTGTCAAATATTTTAATTTTTTTTTTTTCATAATAATTAGTTTTTTTGAGATATTTAAACAAACCAAAATGTTTTTATCAGCCACTAATTTATCATTTTTATACATATTCTATTTTTGAAGCAAAACACAGAGCTAAGTAAAATTGTAGCAAATTTGGTTCAAAAAAATTTGCAAATTAGGCGCTCTTTGATTTTTTATTTTAATTTATATAAATGGAAAAAACTTTTAATTAATAAATAGTGTTTTATAATTTTATAATACATATTATAAAATTAAAATGTAGCTAAAAACTTATTTGAGAACTTAGTTGAAAACTGTATAATTTCATATATGAATTAATGCAATTGAATATTGCTATAAAATGGATGTAAAAAATATTGGAAACGTTGACAGATGCATAAATTTAAGTATCGAGATGCTATTTCTTTTTAAAAATTTAATTGTGAAAAAAACTATCCTATTCAGAAATCAGTTTTTTAATAGCGAGTTCAATGAACTATTTTTCAATATTGTGGGCAGCGTTCTGCAATATTCACAGCTTTTTCGTGCAATCTTATTTTCACAATAGAATTAACATAATCTTGTGATCATTCATAAAAAATTTAGACACCGGATAATAGGTATATCACTAAAGTCCCAACTAATTTTCAAACATGTTTTACCACTTACTATGACAAGACAGTTATATGTATATATGTATTTAAACAAGCATTTGTTAATCCTGTTGTAGTTAATAAGATAATAAACGCTAAAAAAAGTACGAATTTCCCGGGAGAAAAATAAGTAAGAAAAGTGATCACATTTCATTTCATGTTTCATGTTTTTGTTTTATTTTTTTACAGAGATCATGTAACCACTAAAGTTATAAACATTATATCCTATAAAACAAATTTATAGTA
This sequence comes from Hybos culiciformis, assembly GCA_964007475.1. Classification (NCBI taxonomy): domain Eukaryota; kingdom Metazoa; phylum Arthropoda; class Insecta; order Diptera; family Hybotidae; genus Hybos; species Hybos culiciformis. Next base: position 56,132,862 of record OZ023274.1, on the reverse strand, counting down.
TTGGACGCAATAAACTCGTTACAAATAATTTTATTAAAGCCTTGAGAAACAACATAGGTATATTTTGGCATTGATAGTATAGATATCGATCAAGTAATTTATCATTATAGGTTTTCCCGGCTCAAAATATGCAAAAAAAAAAAATTTCAAAATAGGTATCTCTGGTGAAATAAAGATTACCAGACCAAAAATTTTGGGTAGGAATTCATAATTATCGTACACTTTTTTAATTTCAAATATATGTATATATAGGGCCCAATATTACAAGCAAAAAAATTACATTTTCTACCAATAAAAAAATTATGTTCAAAAAAATTAAAAATTATTATGTTCAAAAAAAGTAAAAAAATGAAAAAAAAAAATGTATTCATTGGGGAATCGAACCTGAACCTTTACTCTCATAGTCTGATGTTCTAGCCACTAAACCATATAGTCCACATGGTTTTGAATTTCTAAAATATAATAAAAAAATTCTAATTTATGACATCTTATTATAAGTTATAATGTGCAGTGCAATTTTTCCCTCTTTTTTATTATCTAATATGTTTGTAAACTTCTGTTTTAGATTTTAAGATTTTTAAAGTAGAATAAAACTCGCACATTTTTTTATGATATTTTGTTATAAGTTGCAATGTATAGTGCGATTTTTTTCGCTTTTTTTATTATCTAATATCGAATGTTTGTTAACTTCTATTTTAGTTTTAAGATTTTTAAAGTAGAATAAAACTCGCACATTTTTTTATGATATTTTGTTATAAGTTGCAATGTGCAGTGCGATTTTTTTTCTTTTTTTTTATTAACTAATATCGAATGTTTGTTAACTTCTGTTTTAGATTTTAAGATTTTTAAAGTAGAATAAAACCAGGGTTAAAAATTTTATTTTATTATTTCACTCTTATTGCTCTTCATGAAAACGATCTAATAAATAATATTTTAAACGATATTTTAAAAATTCTCTCTTAGGGAACGAAAAAATAAAAATAAATTATTTCACTCCCAAGAGCGATTTTTGTTTTGTTTTTATTTTTTATACCTAGTAAAGATCGAAAAAAAAATTTTTTTTTTTTCACTCCCTAACAAAATGTTCTACAAGGAGTGAAATAAATAAACAACAATATTTCATTCCCAAAGAGCGTAATTTATTGTTCGTTTTTTTTATTTTTATTTTGGGAGCAAAAAAATTTTTTTTAAAATTTCGTTCCCAAAGAGCGATTTAATTTATTTATTTTTTATTTCCTTTGCAAAGAATGGAGCGAAGGAGTGAAAAAAATAAAATTTTTAACTCTGAATAAAACTCGCACATCTTTTTATGTTATTTTATTATAAGTTGCAATGTGCAGGCGAATTTTTTCCCTTTTTTATTTCGAACGGTTGTCTTCTGTTTTAGGAAACATAATTTTTTTCCGTTATACACTTAATATTGGTAATCAGAATGAATATTATTGAAAAAACACACGAAGCAGTCATAGAACTGCCTACATAAGTTTATACTTAAAAATTAAACTATGAAATAACAGTGGCTACAAATGATAGGCTGCTGAGTACAAAATGTAAATTAAAATAAAAATATTTTAATTTACATTTTGTACTGTCATTTGTAGCCACTGTTATTTCATAGTTTAAATTTTTTAAGTATAAACTTCTGTAGGCAGTTCTATGACTGCTTCGTGTGTTTTTTTTTGTAGGTATTATGAAATTATTCGTAGGCATTAAAATGTTATATGAACAGATTTATACAAGCGTGCTACTTATGGAAACTCCAATAGATGTCACTATACTTACTTAAGACATTGTCAATTTTATTTTATCTGTCAATTCACTGTTTTGACAGTCCCTATCTGTGGTCACATAAAATGTTTAATAACATTGAATTTTGCATGAAAAATACGAAATTTAGATTTTATTTAGATACTTCGCAGATATGTGAATATTTTATAAACATTTTTATTAATTAATAAATGTTTTACATCTAAAATAAAATAAAATTTCGCATTTTTGTGAATTGAAAAATAAAACTTAGCAGCGACCGTGCGGCTAATGTAAAAAGTTGAAAGCTGATTTATAACCTTAATAATAGTAACGGCGTTCCTTTTTTTTTTTTTTTCTAATTTTTGACATTTGTGTGCAAAAAAACCAAGTACTTCTTCTTCTTCTTCGGCTTCATTCGTTTATAGTATAAACGTACCAAAATATTTATCCATATAGATCGATGGTTCAGTCCAGTGCTGTCCAACTGGCGGCCCATGGGCCGCATGCGGCCCAGCTCATCATATTCTGTGGCCCATTAACAAAATAAAAATATCTGTATAATGGATTTTTTTTTTTTTAACTTTTGTCAATTTTAAAAATGACCAGCATTATATCAGTTATATTTATTTATCTTATTTTCCTTTCTAACCTAGTTTTTGTCATGAAACTTTACTGATCTATATTTAATTCCGCAACTATAGGACACAAGCAAAGCCAATACTATTTTGTACTATTTTGTATTACTTTTTTCCAGTCTAGTATGCCATGAAACTATACCCACAAGTGCTATAGTTTATTTAAAATTGTAAACGTTGTTTAATTTTATTCATGTGATTGCGCGATTTGGGCTTAAAATTAATTTCTATGTTTGGTAGTACATATGTTTGTGTGCATTTTCTGACATGAAATATGTATATCAAATCTAAATATAGAAATTCAATGGCCGACAAAACACTAGAAGAAATTTTAAGAATTTCTTTAACATAAATTGATATAAATATCGAAGTTCTTGTAGCTGCCCGTATAAATAAGCATTTTTCACATTAACAATAATTATGTTAATATTTTTTTTTCTTTATTTTCTTGAACTATGAACTAATAAAATACTAAACAAAAATTATAAATGACTATTAATTAAAATTTAAAGTATACTGGCCCGCCAAACCTACAAAAAGATAAAATTGGCACACATGTGCCGAAAAGTTGGACAGCGCTGGTTACTGTATATTAAATTTTTTTAAAGGAAAATTTTGAAATAAAAAAAATACTTACTTTGTTTTGGATCCTGATATGCTTTTTCTTCTTAGCGCCGGCGAAAGTCACTTTATTTCTTTAATATTAATTTCTAAAAAGAATCGCACTATTATAATAGTTTTTATTAATATTTTATTTTATTTACTTGCGGGTTACACTTGCTGAAAAAAATCATAATCATGATTTTTTTTGAATGTATGTGTGAAATTTTGTGTAAAAAAAAAATCAAGAAATAATCATGATGAAAAATCATGCTTAAAAAAAATCAGTGTTGATTTTTTTCTGTCAAAAGTAAAATTTTTAGCTGCCAAAGAAAAAAGTTAACTCATGAAAGCGCAAACAACAATAATTTATTGTTATTACGGGATTTGAATTTGAATGTTGAAATTTTAAAAAATCTATGTGAATTATTTATTTACAGAAAAAAATCAAGATTAAAATCAAAGCCAGTATGATTTTTGACTCATAAAAATTTCACACATACATTCAAAAAAAATCATAATCATGATTTTTTTTTCAGCAAGTGTAATAACTAAAAAAAATACTTTTTTAAAATGAGTAAATTGAATTCTAAAGGCGTTAGTTAAGAACTTTGTTCGGAAACTCCAAGTAATTGTCTTAGTAATAAATTTTTTTCATTTAGGCAATACTGTAAAAATAATTTATTGGGAAAAAAAAATTGTGCTCAGAATATCGTTCGGATAACTATTCCTAAAAATTCTTCTCATAGGGTAACTGTATCGGTTTCCGGACACCCCCCGGTTGTCGGACATATTCCCTTTCTTTATAAAAAAATAAGGTAATTTAACATATTTTGCCGAATTTAAAGTTTTGAGTTCTTTGTTTACTTTTTGACGAAAGTATTGGTGAAGTTTCGATAAAAATTTTCCAAAGGATCAGTTGGAAAAAAATTGTTAAAGAACAAGCGTCAGTGATAGGCTAAAAAACGTTAAAAAAGATAAAAAAAAAATAGTGAGAGCATTTTAAGAAAAGGTAAGTTTTCTATAACTTTTTTAATGTATTGATGTTAAAAACTTGAAAAATTGAATAATATATATTTAACCTATCAATTAAAAAAAAAAAAAAAATATTTTATTTAAAATTATTTCAATTTTTTGACAGTCCGCTTTTTGGCACGTGCAATGTAGAAAAAATCAGTTACCGGACATCGGTGTCCGGAAACTGAGAAAGCTCCAAAAAACTAATTTTCTTTTTTAATAATGAAAATATATAAAATAACAAATATTTTCATTATTTATATGAAGAAAATTTGATTTTCTACAATTTGTTCAGTTTTCGGACAACTTTTTCTTCAACAACTTTTTCTGTCCGAGAAATGAAACAATGATTTCAATTCTCGGACAAAGAAATTTTTTACTTATTGCAAAGTATTAACAAGCTTTTATATTAACATTTTTTTTATTTTTTAAGAAAAACATGGAAAATTCAGATCAAAATAATAATCAAAAAAAAAAAAAAAATAAATTGGACCTGATTTCGGTCACAAATGCCATTCAAGAGGTCAGGAGCCAAAAACTAAGTGTTCGTGCGGCAGCAGAAAAATATGGCATACCAAAATCAACCCTTTAATTGGGTTTTGGTCGCGACTTAGTTCAGCCACTTTAAAATCAACCAAGCCGAGCAAACGAACAGACAGAAAGTAAGAGCTCTCAATAAATTAAAAAAAAAACGGGTTAATTTTCTATTAATTTTATGAAAACAATTAATATGAATGAAAATTATATATATAATTAACTACGATATAAGTATAGTATTATTTAAGTATCTACAAAACGGATGATAATTTAATTATAACCAAACCACGCGCATAAACACATATTGCAGCAAAAATAGACGAGAAAAACAGAGCAGCAGCAGGAGCAGCAGTGTGTTAATAACGATATAATCTTTTGGAAAATTGAAAAAAATTAAATATTATCCAGAGGAAGAAAAAATTAGTTAGATTTTTTCCCTTTTTTAATTTTATTTGCTTTTTAAAAATTCTATTTTATCGAAATTAAGGTTGCCATATGGTGGTATGAAAAAAACAGAACAGAACAGAACATTGACTTGTGCAATAAATTATAGAAATATTTGTAGAATTGCCGTCTGGCAGGCCCCCCGTAGCGGAACTCTGTTTTTGGCAGAAAATAAAATTCCAGGTTATGGAGGGAGACAATGTTTCCCCCCCCCCCCATTAAAATAGGTGCTCCTTGTTGACTAAGGGGATGATTTTTTTTTTTTCTGATCTAGTGGGATCTAGTTTCAGGCCATTTTTCTAATTTTTCTAATTTCTAAAAAACAATACAATTACAGCTTAGGTTATGGAGGTACCGAACTTAGGTTAGGTACCGAACAACACATGTAAATAAAATAGCAGCAAACCGAAATGTTGAGAATGGAAATTTTTTTTTTTTTAAAGTAAACTTAATTCAAAAACAAGTGTATTTGAAAAAAAAAAAATATAATAATACAGGAACAATATTTTTTTTCTCTAGAGATCGAGAGATTTAAATATAAAAATAATAATATCACAATGAGATGAGAATTTATATTTTGGATTCTGCATAAATGTCATATTTTTAATAAATAATTTAGTTTTTTTTTTAGTAAATATTTTATAGATATACCTAATTGGATTTAAAAAAAAAATATGTATTTGAATTGTATTGTACGGTAAAAATTTACAAAGTGAGAAATTATTCAAACAAATTTGCACCAAAAATAAATTTGTATAAACAGAAAGAAATGTTTATGTTCAGAACATCGCTCGCAGATTCCAAGAATTTCTACTGATAATTGGGCTCCATAGAAAAAAAAGAAATATTCCACTTGAATAATGTAGTAAAAGTAGGCAAACTTAGAAATTCATTTGGATAGTCCAAACATTATTCCAGCTAAAATTTTAGTTATGTTATATTTTTCACTTGTTCCAAACAATTATTGGATTTTGCTTAACTATAAATAACTTTCCTCCAAACTCTAACCGGATAATCCAATAATCATCGTACCGCTTGGAGTCTTAGTGAGATATTAGTTTGGATTTTTTTTATATTTACTCCAAGTATCCAGACTTTGCCTGCTTGGGTAATATATTTTAGAATATTAAAGGAACCTTAGCATTGAACTTGAATCACTAACAACGTTTTTGTAACCCTCACAAATTGTAAGTCATATAAATTATACTCATATTATATATAATACCTTTGAAAACAACATACTAAGCAATTCTTTCATCATTATTTCCGATTCCGACAAGACCACCCCAACAATTTCCAGCTCATCTTTCGCAATAACATCAAATAGATTATTTTTCAAATATTCGCTTTTCTCCCAAAGTCTTCGTATTCTGCCAAAAAATGAGACATTACGAAATTAGAATCTAGTTTTTCCACTACTGCTCCTAGAGATCTAAAATTCTCTGAACGAAAATTTTTCACAAAGTAATTCGTGCTCATCTCTTCAGTATTAAAAAACCGTTCCTTGAAATCTCCCAATACTCGTTCATATATTTTTTTAAATGTTTCTTTTTCTATGTTTTCTGTGTCAATTTCTTCTACTGTTTTATTTTTGTTACTTTTTTTCTGAGGACAGGTAAATTTAAATGAATTTGAATATTATTAATATCAATTTCACTATCAAGGTCAACTGAATAGTTTTAAAATTAAAAAAAAATTTGTTTTATTTTTCAAAATTTTTTTCGAGACACGGAGAAAAGTTTATAAAACGCCAATTACATGAAGCGAAAAATAGTAATTTTTCTATATGATTTTTAACAAATTTACTCCGGCCCATCGGCCAGTCCAACCCCGCCGGGTTTTACTGTTTTAAATTGTGCCTGCCATTCATTTCATAATTATTGTACTGGTATTAAAAGAATTCAATAATCATAATTTTTTATTACTCTGTCTAATAGAATAAAGACATTATCCATATAATATTTTTAATAATTATTATCAAATTGTGCTTTTTAGGGATTTTACAAACTGTATAGGTGGAAAGTATATATTGTCATATTAAACACTTCACATTATTTTCAGTTGGTATTTTATCGTTAGCATTATAGTAGAATTTTAAATTATCGATACATTCATTATTTGCATTCGCCCACATTTTTGACCAATACTACCGATGGTTTCCTACCTTTTTTTAAAACCGCAATCAGCTGAAGTTATTACTAAAACCTAATTTTTTATTAGGTTTTATTAATTTAGCTAAATCTATTTAATAAATTTACAAATAAATAGAATCAACTCTTTCGAAAATTTGCAGGTCATTAAACACATATAAAAAAAAAAAGTTTTAGCCAGTTTAAGATAATCAAATCAACCAAACAACATAATTAATAAAACAAAATAATAATCAAAATCCTGTGCACGAATCATATAGAAGAATTTACTTTGACATGTCATATCATTTCCAATTTTGGTTAAAAAATTATGTTTAGTCGTTTTGAAAGTTAATTTTATGCGATGTCGTTTCTTAAAAATTTAGGAAAAATAAAAAATGAGTTTCGGCTCGTCAATAAAATAAGTTAAGGAAGGAAAATTTAATCGTTCCTTTTTCACGTTCATCCTTATTAATTCATCCCTTATTTTCACGGTTCACTTTTCACGTTCATAGCCAGTAAACTCCTCGGACTGAACGATAAGTGCAACTAGCCATTCATTGAAAGTGATCTCTCTTGAGCATGCTAAAATTAAATTGCCCGCAAGCTAAAATTAAATTACTGCTAAAAACATTTTCGATCTCTTTTCTCTCATTTTTTTCGCCTACCAGAAATCAGGTATGAGTCTTGAAAAGGAATTCACTTATTATTTACACGTTCCGTCTTGATGAATCATATCGCACTAAATCACTAGCAATGAACGAAAAGTTGAATTTCGTTCAACATTATTCAGCGTTTCTCAAGAGTGATCACTTTCAATGATCCACTCATCGTTCATGCCGAATAACGTGAAAAATGAACTGTGTAAATGAAAACAAAAGTTCATCATCATAATATAAAATGAATTCTAATGAAGTTTTTTCTGAAAAAAATACTAAAAATGTCTTACTGCTGTTACTGCGGTTTGAATGTGAATTTAAACTTTTAACATACTCAAATCACAAATTCATACAAAAGCAGAACATCTAAAACAAAATTTTACAAGTTTCTCTTATAAATATCCAACAATTTTTTTTGAAACCTTTTATTTAAAATATTTTCAATTGTAGGTGGATGTTATTACATCATTCTTAACATAAAACAACATAATATTCAAGTTTTTATTATATATTAACAAAAGTCTTAACTCTCCGAAGTAACATTATAGGGATAAAATAATTTGAACACTTTATGATTTTTTTTGTTCACGAAAAGTGCTATAACTATGCTACAACAACCAAATTTCCTCAACAAATCAAAAATTTGTCCACAGCTAAATAAATTTCAAAAAATATTTGAAATAATAGTTTTTATATTATTATAATATTTATTGAAAATTAAAATGGAAAGTTGCCAAAAAAAAAGTTGCCAAATTTGAATAGTTATAGCAAATAAGTATATGTAGGATGTTAAAAAAAATATTTTTATGTCCTTCAATCTTTAAATTTTTCTAAAAGCTCCTTAAAAATTGAATTATATATTTTAAATTTATTCGTCTCTTGAAAAATTATACGATGTATTTTTTATATATGTATATATATATATTTTTATACATATTTATGTACATATATAAAATATAATAAAATAATTTTATGGAGAAAATAATCAAGGTTTCAAAACACGTAAACAATTTGATATCGCCTAGACGCGTTTTTTTTATGTTCACATTCAAAGTTTCTTATTTATTAAAATAAATCTAAGGTTTACAATAAAAATAAGGAAGTTCTTAATATCTTAAAAATATTTTACAATAGGACAATTCTTAGCATGGAAAAATGCAAACAAATTTTGTTTTGAGAGTTGAAAAAGATTAAATATTCACATGCTCACCTAAGCCCGGCCGCACACAGAAAGAACAAAACAGTTTTAGTCAAAAACGTTTTTGATTTTCAAAAACGTTTTTGACTAAAACTGCTCCATGTAGATGTTTCAATACAAAGTATATGGACCGACGGACACTGATCAATCACATGATTTAAATCATATTTAGTCTCATTTAGTCGCTTTTAGTCGTTTTGCTGTCGAACACTTGATTCTTGTTTTATGTTTTATGCTTTATGTTTTAATACCGACAAAATAGTAAATTTTCCATGTGTCTGTATCAAATAGTGAAAAATCGTGAAATATTCACGGAAATTCGTGTGCAGTTTTCTAGAATTTATTTTCAAAACTAAAACATTTTTGATATAATTTTATTTCAATCCAGTGAAATTGATTATATAAATTCGAATAGGTATCTTTATACCGTAGCTTGCAACTTGTCAAATACCTTTCAAAAATATTTTTAATAATATGGATAAATATTCCTTATTTCGTAATTAATAATTAGTAATTAATTATTGATTCATTACGAATTATTATGGAACTGGACGCATAAAAACTAAATGTTTTGATTGCTACCAGAACACCTTTATACAACTACCAATTAAAAGACCATCTACAGAAAGAAATTTGCTCTTACTGAAAACTAAAAAATGCGTTAAAATTAACGAAAATTTGGTTGATATTGCACATACGAACATTTCGTTGAAAAAAGAACGTTGTTCGTTAAAAAAGTTCGTTACACGCCAAAACCAAAAACCTTTCAAATTCTTCAGCAAAAACACCTCAAATACAAAAAAAAAATTTAGTAGACTATTGTTTTTTTTTTATTTATTTTTTTTTTTTACTGTTCTTTTTTTTTTATTTTTTTTTAATTTTTGAAGTTTATACTTCTTTAGCGGCGTTGGAAGAAATTTGGTAGAGGGTAAAAATCCATTTTCATATAGAATTTTTCTGAGAATCGTCATCATTTTTCTGAGAATCGTCCGTCATCATTTTTAAAAAAAAATTAAAAAAAAAATGTATTCATTGGGGGAATCGAACCTGACACCTTCACTCTTATAGTTCGATGTTCTAGCCACTAAGCCATATAGCCCATATAATTTTGGATTTCTAAAATATAATAAAAAAATTCTAATAAACCATTCATTTTTTTGTTTTTATTTTATTGTAGGGGAATAAAAAATAATACTCAAAAAAAAAATAAGAAAAGAATTAGAATACTCAAAAAACGAGTTTGAAAAATTAACTAACAACAAAAATAAACTCATATAGCTTAGTAGTAGAATATGGCTTAGTAGTAGTACATCACACTGTAAGTCTGAAGGTGCCTGGTTCGATTCCCAATGAGGATTTTTTTTTTTTTAATAAAGAAACAAATCCTTTTAGTATTTTTGGAAAACGTTAAATATTCATATGATATATTATAAAAATTAAATTTTTGCACCACTTAACAATTCTTGAATTAAAATAAAAATATGATTTATAGTTTTTCATTAAAAAAAAGAAATTAAATAATCCTTTTCTTTGTGGGTCCCCAAAAAAAAATTCTCATGTGACAACGGAATTTATTGTCGATTTATTTATATATGTATAATAAAATAAGGGACTATGAAATAATTAAAAAGTAATAGTTAGCAATAGAAATATACATTTATTTTTTGATCCTATATTTTTTAATTTATAGCTTAAATATTATTTGCCAAATTCGATCCTAATTTCAATTTGATATTTTCGTCTATTTTTTATTTTGACATGCAGATTGTGAAAACTTCGGAATTTCACGCAGTTACGAATGATTAAATATAAAAATATAAAATATTGTTAACTTCATATTATTTAACGTCTCAAATTAATTATAGATTTAGCTAGACAAATAATATTATTTCCAGTCGATGATGAACTTTTACAGATAAGACTTATATAAACAAAATACAATAAAATAGATTTAAATGCCAAAATTTAATAAAATTATTTAACAATTGATTAATATGAACAAAAATTTAGTAAAATGTCTTAAAATTCGATTTATATGAACAAAATTTCGATTTATAATTCATAATGTTTAATTTAAATTAGTTATTCGAGCTGATTTTCCATAAAATAAAATAATTTTCGAAACATCTGGGAAATGTTTTTACACACTCTAGATTATTTTTATTTTCATTTTTATTTTGAAATTAGTTTAAAATAAAAAATGAGACATAAGTTTTTCCAGACAAATTTTTTATTTTTAATGTGCAATCAACCCTATTTTTGTCAAATATTTTAATTTTTTTTTTTTCATAATAATTAGTTTTTTTGAGATATTTAAACAAACCAAAATGTTTTTATCAGCCACTAATTTATCATTTTTATACATATTCTATTTTTGAAGCAAAACACAGAGCTAAGTAAAATTGTAGCAAATTTGGTTCAAAAAAATTTGCAAATTAGGCGCTCTTTGATTTTTTATTTTAATTTATATAAATGGAAAAAACTTTTAATTAATAAATAGTGTTTTATAATTTTATAATACATATTATAAAATTAAAATGTAGCTAAAAACTTATTTGAGAACTTAGTTGAAAACTGTATAATTTCATATATGAATTAATGCAATTGAATATTGCTATAAAATGAATGTAAAAAATATTGGAAACGTTGACAGATGCATAAATTTAAGTATCGAGATGCTATTTCTTTTTAAAAATTTAATTGTGAAAAAAACTATCCTATTCAGAAATCAGTTTTTTAATAGCGAGTTCAATGAACTATTTTTCAATATTGTGGGCAGCGTTCTGCAATATTCACAGCTTTTTCGTGCAATCTTATTTTCACAATAGAATTAACATAATCTTGTGATCATTCATAAAAAATTTAGACACCGGATAATAGGTATATCACTAAAGTCCCAACTAATTTTCAAACATGTTTTACCACTTACTATGACAAGACAGTTATATGTATATATGTATTTAAACAAGCATTTGTTAATCCTGTTGTAGTTAATAAGATAATAAACGCTAAAAAAAGTACGAATTTCCCGGGAGAAAAATAAGTAAGAAAAGTGATCACATTTCATTTCATGTTTCATGTTTTTGTTTTATTTTTTTACAGAGATCATGTAACCACTAAAGTTATAAACATTATATCCTATAAAACAAATTTATAATATTGGACGCACTAAACTCGTTACAAATAATTTTATTAAAGCCTTGAGAAACAACATAGGTATATTTTGGCATTGATAGTAGATATCGATCAAGTAATTTATCATTATAGGTTTTCCCGGCTCAAAATATGCAAAAAAAAAAAATTCAAAATAGGTAGCTCTGGTGAAATAAAGATTACCAGACCAAAAATTTTGGGTAGGAATTCATAATTATCGTACACTTTTTTAATTTCAAATATATGTATATATAGGGCCCAATATTACAAGCAAAAAAATTACATTTTCTACCAATAAAAAAATTATGTTCAAAAAAATTAAAAATTATTATGTTCAAAAAAAGTAAAAAAATTAAAAAAAAAAATGTATTCATTGGGAAATCGAACCTGAACCTTTACTCTCATAGTCTGATGTTCTAGCCACTAAACCATATAGTCCATATGGTTTTGAATTTCTAAAATATAATAAAAAAATTCTAATTTATGACATCTTATTATAAGTTATAATGTGCAGTGCAATTTTTCCCTCTTTTTTATTATCTAATATGTTTGTAAACTTCTGTTTTAGATTTTAAGATTTTTAAAGTAGAATAAAACTCGCACATTTTTTTATGATATTTTGATATAAGTTGCAATGTATAGTGCGATTTTTTTCGCTTTTTTTATTATCTAATATCGAATGTTTGTTAACTTCTATTTTAGTTTTAAGATTTTTAAAGTAGAATAAAACTCGCACATCTTTTTATGTTATTTTATTATAAGTTGCAATGTGCAGGCGAATTATTTCCCTTTTTTATTTCGAACGGTTGTCTTCTGTTTTAGGAAACATAATTTTTTTCCGTTATACACTTAATATTGGTAATAAGAATGAATATTATTGAAAAAACACACGAAGCAGTCATAGAACTGCCTACAGAAGTTTATACTTAAAAAATTAAACTATGAAACAACAGTGGCTACAAATGATAGGCTGCTGAGTACAAAATGTAAATTAAAATAAAAATATTTTAATTTACATTTTGTACTGTCATTTGTAGCCACTGTTATTTCATAGTTTAAATTTTTTAAGTATAAACTTCTGTAGGCAGTTCTATGACTGCTTCGTGTGTTTTTTTTTTATTTTTTATTTTTTTGTTTAATAATTTTATTTATTTATTTTTTAAATTTTTTTATTTATTTTTTTTAATAATTTTTTTTATGCCCGCTTGTAGATTCGAATCTCTGTCCTAAACATTGCAATCTATCAACTCTGCCACTGAGCTATGAACTAAATGTGTAAAATGGAAAATATAAATTCTGTATAGATTGAAATGTTTCTTTCCCGTATTTAACGATTAACGAACTTCTTTAACGAGTACTAAAAAAGGTTAGTTTTGCTGTAATGTGAAAAAATACGAAATTTACGTTATTATTATTATTCTTAAATTTTCGTTATTTTAACGAGACTTTCAATAACGAACTTTTTTGACGTAAACGTTACGACCTTATTTTTCTCTGTGAATAGGAATTTGATACACAAACTTTGGGAGGAAATTTACGTGGACATGAAAGCATCAGGTAATTAAAAAAATATTGTTACTACACATAGGTTCAATTTGACAATTTATTATTAAATTCATAGAAATCCAATTTACATAGAAATACCATGCGGATATGGAGTGCAATACCGGGATCCCGGGATCTGGAAAACCGGGATCCAGGGATCCCAGGGTTCTCGAAAACTGGGATCCCGGGATCTCGAAAACCGGGATCCCGGGATCTTGAAAACCGGGATCCCGGAGTCCCGCAAGTATATCTTCCGGTATTCAGTACCGGTATTAAAGCTTAGTATTAATTTCTTAGTTATCAGGAAACAAAAAATATCGAAGCCATTGATTTGACCGTGGCTTTTTTGTTCGTAAAACTTTTGGCCGTAAATTGATTTGACCGTAATCTTATTTGTTCGTGAAACTTTTGTTCGTAAAACTTTTGGCCGTAAATTGATTTGACCGTAAATTTATTTGTTCGTAAAATAAATTTAAAAAAAATTTAACACGCACACAGACTCACACGCACAAGCACACATAAAAACGCGCACGCATTTACACTCAACACGCACAAAAGCATACAATTTTTTTTTTTCGTTTCTTTTTTTTTTCTTAAATTCGATAATTGTTTTTTTTTCTTATTACCGCATTTATAAGCGAGTCGGTCGCACTACAATGAAATAGCCACTTTTTAGGTGCGTTGAAAAAGACGTTAAAAAATATAAAAGAAAAATAAGTAAACAAACTAAAAATTTTAAAAATAAAATTTCAAAATTTTGTTCCTAATTTTTTTAATGAAATTTTTGTATGAATGTGAAGCTAGTCAAAGAAATTTTTGAGCTAGTCAATAAATGTCGCGCAACATGTTAAGCGACATCGCGACATTTTCATAAATTTTTTTTTTTTTTTAATTTTTTTAATTAAAAAAGGCTTTTAAGGCTTTAAAATTAATTAAATCAATTAAAATAATTAATTTTTGATAATTCTGCTACAAAAAACCTATGCTTTGACGGAAAAAATTAGCTTTTTTGTAGCATAGAGCAAAGAGACCACTTTCTCTTACTTAAAAAGCTTCACTTCCAGACCAGAGACGCCAACCAAACTTGGTAGGAAGTTGGACGGAGGTCTAACCCACACTTTCTAATCCTTGGATTTCAAAGTCCTGCCGTCAGGCCTATTCAAAATTTCGATTTTCTCAAAAAATTTCAGTAATTAGATTGAAACCTCCATTAATAGTGCCGAGACGCCAACCAAACTTGGTAGGAAGTTGAACGGAGGTCTAACCCACACTTCTTAATCCTTGGATTTCAAAGTCCTGCCGTCAGGCCTATTCAAAATTTCGATTTTCTCAAAAAATTTCAGTAATTTGATAGAAACCTCCATTAATAGTGCCGACACGCCAACCAAACTTGGTAGGAAGTTCAACTGAGGTCTAGCCCACACTTCCTAATCCTTGGATTCTCCAGTTCTGCCGTCAGGCCTATTCAAAATTTCGATTTTCTCAAAAAATTTCAGTAATTAGATAGAAACCTCCATTAATAGTGCCGAGACGCCAACCAAACTTGGTAGGAAGTTGGACTGAGGTCTAGCCCACACTTTCCAATCCTTGGATTCTCCAGTTCTGCCGTCAGGCCTATTCAAAATTTCGATTTTCTTAAAAAATTTCGGTAATTCGATAGAAACCTCCATTAATAGTGCCGAGACGCCAACCAAACTTGGTAGGAAGTCGGACTGAGGTCTAGCCCACACTTCCTAATCCTTGGATTCTCCAGTTCTGCCGTCAGGCCTACTCAAAGTTTCGATTTTCTCAAAACTCTGACTAAAATACAGAAATGTGGTTTTGTAGCAAAGATTAAAAATTATGTATTAGGCTTTTTTAGTTTTGGCATTTTAGAGTAAGCTTAATTTACATACCAAATTGTGTTGTCAAATTTGTGTGTTTGTTTATTTTTTATTATTGTTTAAATTTAAAAAAAAATTAAATTTTTTTTAAAATTGACCAAAAAATAAAGGAGTCATAAAATATTGAATGGACAATCGGTGAAGTATCATCTTTGGGGCCGGCTAATGTTAAATAAAGCACATGAAACTCAATTTTATGATGCATTAGATTCAGATGTTGAAGCTTAAGCACAAGCAGCAATTAGTTCATATTTCAAAAAGAACAAAATCGTCGAATTAATCTGTTAAGCGAAAGCAATGTGAATTCTTCTCAACTATTGAAACAAAAACCAGTCAAACGCATTAGAGATGGCATAGCTCAAACTATATTAACATTACCACCTATTTTACCCGGTGAACTTGAAATTGCTCTTCGACCATATATGAAATTTAATGATGAAATTTGATGAAAGCAGTAAGAATGAAATTAATCATGAAGCACTTGATACATCGTTAAGGCGCAAATTATTTGAACTACCATTTATGTGTCATCACAATTCAGTCCACCACCAAAAACACCAGAAATTGTATACTTAATAATATTTCAAAAATGTTCTGCTTTCCCTATTGAGTTAAAAATATTTTGTTTAATTATGAATGGTATTTTGTTTTGTATCAGGTACAATAGGCTTAACTTTAAGAAATTCTTTTTTAATCTACCATTAGGTTAAAATATAATTCCGTATAAAAAAAGTGAATAAATATTTTACTAAGGCAGTCCTGTTAATAAAAATTGTATTGTTCAATACCTATTTATTTATTTTTTTTTTATTGTAGGAGATACAAAATTTATCTCGTCCAAAAACCCGAGATATCGCAGAGTTGAGTAAAAACTCATTTGGTTGTTTGTCGCCAATAACAAAAGAAAATTATGCTTTTTTTCCAAATGGTGAAAAACACTTTTTAGAAAGTTCAGGCAATGAAATTAAAGTGGAAAACAAAAATAATCACAGCAATGAAGACTAAAAGAACTGTTTCTATGAGCTCAAATTTATCTTTATTTCGATCCACACCAGATTCATCACCTTGCATAAATTCTATTTATTGTAAGGATCTATCGAAAAATTCATACACAATGTCGGTAATAAATGATTGTCAAACACCGCAAAAAAAAAGATATATCAAGCGACAATAGTTTTAATGTAAGAATTTCACACCTTTTTATAATAAACAAGGATTAAAATTATGTAAATGTTTTATTTGCGTAGAAACGCTTTCTAGTTATAATAAGAAAAAACAACATGAACGAAGTTACACAGAATTACAAAAGCAAGAAGTATTGAAATGATAAAAAATTACTTTTTAGGTTGAAGTTAAATTAAAAAATAGAAACTGAATATGTTCAAAACAAAAGTAGCAAAAGCAATTTAATTTTTTTTTTTCCTATAAAAAATTAGGTGGCTAATTTTGTTGTATTGTGTTGACAGTAAAGCATCTAAGTACATATTTTTTCAGTTACAAATTTTGTTTTGCCAGTAAGCGTACGTAACAAAATTGATGTTGAAGGATATTGTATGGGAGTTTATAAGCTCTTAAATGTTATGTTCAGAAGAACGAAACAGAAAACATTTTTTAAATAATTGTATTTTCGAATTGTAGAGCAAGAAAATTTAAAATACGAATTCACATTTTCCAAATT
The DNA here is from genome assembly GCA_964007475.1 of Hybos culiciformis. Lineage (NCBI taxonomy): Eukaryota > Metazoa > Arthropoda > Insecta > Diptera > Hybotidae > Hybos > Hybos culiciformis. The sequence goes on along the minus strand of OZ023274.1, from coordinate 56,115,635 downwards.
CAAATATTACATATGATATCTTCAGGGATTCTCCATGAAATGCTTTTTAAATATCTTTTTTTTATATTACTGAAAAATTTAGGAAACTTTCAGATATTATTTTTGATGTTACAGCAATTCAGTTTTATGTAGGTAAGGTAAGATAATTATACAGAAATTTCTTGAAAAAAAAACACCTTTTTTTATAATATATATTTGTATATTTTGCCTTCAATAAATAATAATACTTATTTGTTGTCCTAATTATTTATTTAATTTCAATTTACAATACAATTTTTATTAACAGGACAATACAATTTTTATTAACAATACAATTTTTATTAACAGGACTGCCTTAGTAAAATATTTATTCACTTTTTTTATACGGAATTATATTTTAACCTAATGGTAGATTAAAAAAGAATTTCTTAAAGTTAAGCCTATTGTACCTGATACAAAACAAAATACCATTCATAATTAAACAAAATATTTTTAACTCAATAGGGAAAGCAGAACATTTTTGAAATATTATTAAGTATACAATTTCTGGTGTTTTTGGTGGTGGACTGAATTGTGATGACACATAAATGGTAGTTCAAATAATTTGCGCCTTAACGATGTATCAAGTGCTTCATGATTAATTTCATTCTTACTGCTTTCATCAAATTTCATCATTAAATTTCATATATGGTCGAAGAGCAATTTCAAGTTCACCGGGTAAAATAGGTGGTAATGTTAATATAGTTTGAGCTATGCGATCTCTAATGCGTTTGACTGGTTTTTGTTTCAATAGTTGAGAAGAATTCACATTGCTTTCGCTTAACAGATTAATTCGACGATTTTGTTCTTTTTGAAATATGAACTAATTGCTGCTTGTGCTTAAGCTTCAACATCTGAATCTAATGCATCATAAAATTGAGTTTCATGTGCTTTATTTAACATTAGCCGGCCCCAAAGATGATACTTCACCGATTGTCCATTCAATATTTTATGACTCCTTTATTTTTTGGTCAATTTTAAAAAAAATTTAATTTTTTTTTAAATTTAAACAATAATAAAAAATAAACAAACACACAAATTTGACAACACAATTTGGTATGTAAATTAAGCTTACTCTAAAATGCCAAAACTAAAAAAGCCTAATACATAATTTTTAATCTTTGCTACAAAACCACATTTCTGTATTTTAGTCAGAGTTTTGAGAAAATCGAAACTTTGAGTAGGCCTGACGGCAGAACTGGAGAATCCAAGGATTAGGAAGTGTGGGCTAGACCTCAGTCCGACTTCCTACCAAGTTTGGTTGGCGTCTCGGCACTATTAATGGAGGTTTCTATCGAATTACCGAAATTTTTTAAGAAAATCGAAATTTTGAATAGGCCTGACGGCAGAACTGGAGAATCCAAGGATTGGAAAGTGTGGGCTAGACCTCAGTCCAACTTCCTACCAAGTTTGGTTGGCGTCTCGGCACTATTAATGGAGGTTTCTATCTAATTACTGAAATTTTTTGAGAAAATCGAAATTTTGAAGAGGCCTGACGGCAGAACTGGAGAATCCAAGGATTAGGAAGTGTGGGCTAGACCTCAGTTGAACTTCCTACCAAGTTTGGTTGGCGTCTCGGCACTATTAATGGAGGTTTCAATCTAATTACTGAAATTTTTTGAGAAAATCGAAATTTTGAATAGGCCTGACGGCAGGACTTTGAAATCCAAGGATTAGGAAGTGTGGGTTAGACCTCCGTTCAACTTCCTACCAAGTTTGGTTGGCGTCTCGGCACTATTAATGGAGGTTTCAATCTAATTACTGAAATTTTTTGAGAAAATCGAAAATTTGAATAGGCCTGACGGCAGGACTTTGAAATCCAAGGATTAGGAAGTGTGGGTTAGACCTCCGTTCAACTTCCTACCAAGTTTGGTTGGCGTCTCGGCACTATTAATGGAGGTTTCAATCTAATTACTGAAATTTTTTGAGAAAATCGAAATTTTGAATAGGCCTGACGGCAGGACTTTGAAATCCAAGGATTAGAAAGTGTGGGTTAGACCTCCGTCCAACTTCCTACCAAGTTTGGTTGGCGTCTCTGGTCTGGAAGTGAAGCTTTTTAAGTAAGAGAAAGTGGTCTCTTTGCTCTATGCTACAAAAAAGCTAATTTTTTCCGTCAAAGCATAGGTTTTTTGTAGCAGAATTATCAAAAATTAATTATTTTAATTGATTTAATTAATTTTAAAGCCTTAAAAGCCTTTTTTAATTAAAAAAATTAAAAAAAAAAAAAAAATTTATGAAAATGTCGCGATGTCGCTTAACATGTTGCGCGACATTTATTGACTAGCTCAAAAATTTCTTTGACTAGCTTCACATTCATAATTTTTGTTGATTATTTTTTTTTACACATTTCTTGTTTTTTTTTTTTTTTTGACAAAAATAAACAGTTTGGGAATCTCCAAATACAAATTTTTAGTTAATTTTTTTCTCACAGAGCTTATTTGTTCAAAACCCTGATTTTCTAGTGGCTTTTTGAAAAGCCATTAGCTTTTTTATCTTTTTTTTGTATGGAAAAGCCACAAAACAGCCACAACGATGATAGCTTTTAAAGCCATTAAAAAGCCAAAGTGTGACAGCCTTATAATATTTAATTTTCGCAATTATAAACATGCATCAATCTCAAGCTTTAGAAGTCTTAAATTTCTCTAAAACACGTCCACAGCTTGTAGAAGATGGATATTTGTTTTACAAAGACTACGATTATAAAGATTCATCTTATCAAATTACAACGTACTGGAGATGTAAAAATTTTAGAAATTTGAGCTGTAAAGCTAGAATTCACACCAAAGGTGAAACGATTGTTAAAAAAATAGGCGACCATAACCATGCAGCCGAAGCTGATAATGTTGTTGCACTAGGAGTAGTCAACAATGCCAAAACCTTAGCTTTACAAAACAATAATTCGCCTTATAAAATAGTGTGTCAGCTTTATTCTGATGATCCAGTTGCAGTAGCATCTAAGTTACCTACAATTAAAAATTTGAAGCAGTCAATTCGATATGTGAGAAATAAATCAAATCCAGTTACCATGTACGCAAATTCAGGTGCAGCAGTGGATATAGTTTTAAATTCGGAACTTATTCTAACAAATGCGAATGAAAAATTTTTAATGTTTGACAACGGGCAAGTGCAAGATAGAATTCTAATTTTCTCTACTGAAAACAATTTATATATGTTAGCGGAATCTGAGTGGTACTCAGACGGTACATTTAAAGTTTGCCCAATAATGTTTGCTCAATTTTATACAATACATATTAAAAAAAAAAATACAACAATTCCTTTAGTTTATTCCCTTCTACCAAATAAAAGTCAAAACACATACGTAGAGCTCTTACAAAAGCTTAGAGGTCTAGAACCGCGATTGAAACCAAAAAATATTTTAACTGATCTTGAATTAGGTGCAATAAATGCATACCAAATAGTTTTTCCAGAAATATCCATCAAAATTTGTCAATTTCACTTTAAGCAATGTTTATATCGTAACATTCAAAATATAGGCCTAAAAGAAAATCATGACAAAGATGCTATTTTTGCACAAAAAATTAAAATGATTGCAGCTTTGGCATATGTAAGACCAGAAGATGTTGAGGAATCATTCTGTCTTATTTCTGATGACTTTCCGGAAATTGCAGACAGATTCTTGGACTACTTTGGCAAACATTTTATTGGATACACTGACATTAGAGGTAAAAAAAAACAAGGTAGATTTCCTATTATTCAATGGAACGTATTTAATGATATTAATTCATCTAAAACAAACAATAGTATCGAAGGTTGGCATCGTTCTTTTGCTGAATTAGTAAACAAATATCACGTTTGCTTTAACAAATTTATTAATTTTCTAAAAATAGAACAGGGTAAAAATCAAATATTATTGACTCAAATAATTTCCGGGCAAGAACCAGGTAATTCCAGTAAAAAAAAACATTTAAAATTGTGGCACAGAATTGAAAATATTGTGGGAAATTATGAGTCTATGAATCGCCGCACATATTTGCAAGCAATTGCTGATAATATTGCAATATAAAGGAAAAAGAAGCAATAAAGTTAAAAAAAAATATTCAAAATTAAAAAAAAAAAAAAAAATTAAAAAAAAAAACACACAGTGGGACTATTTGTTCGCTACGTCCTCGTCGTTAGTCCTGGGTCATGCTAAAAGCGAATATATACCATTATTTATTTTTAAACTTAGTTTTTACAACCTTTCTACGTTCACAAAAACACACACACACAGTCGACACACACACACGTACACAGTCAACACACACACACGCACACTCGCAAGACTTTTGTACGTAATTATATTTGGTAAATTTATTTGTTCGTGAAATTTTTTTTCGTGTTAATTTTTTCTTCTTAAATTCGTTTTTCGCGCGCGCGAAAAACGAATTTAAGAAGAAAAAATTAACACGAAAAAAAATTTCACGAACAAATAAATTTACGGTCAAATCAATTTACGGCCAAAAGTTTTACGAACAAAAGTTTCACGAACAAATAAGATTACGGTCAAATCAATTTACGGCCAAAAGTTTTACGAACAAAAAAGCCACGGTCAAATCAATACGGTCAAATCATAGTGATCCAAAAATATCTGTATTTTGATAAATTATTTAAAAAAATCAAAATATCATGACTTAAAAAAATTTTGAAAGAAATTTAAAAAAAATAAAATAATAGTCATTCTTTTAAAATTATATCTATCTATTATCTGTTAAAATTATTAAAATTATTAGTTTAAATTTTTTTCTTAAGAGTGTTGGTTTCGGTATTGAATACCGGGGTTCTGGTATTAAAACTTTTAAATACCGAAATACCGGTATCAATTTTCGTTCCGGTATTGCACTCCCTACATGCGGATGGTATTATTCAAGTACTTATTGTATTAATTTAAAAAAGTAAATTTGTTCTGCCATGGTACGGACCCATCTGTCGAATTTCAAGTACTTATTGTATTAATTTAAAAAAGTAAATTTGTTCTGCCATGGTACGGACCCATCTGTCGAATTTAAGTATTGTACAAATAAATTACGTGTTTCCAGTGCAGCGTTTGATGCTCTTCGCCAAACAGGGTGTTCTAAAGGAGTGCTTTTCTGTTCTTCAAGTAATAACAATTCTACATGAATCGCTCACACTACCCTTCCTTTCTCGAAGCACTAAGCTAACGTTACTAATTCTGCATTTTCTTGATGAAGTAGAATAGTAGTTTCAAATATACGAAACTTTTTCGTCAACAATCTAAAGGCATATTCAACTATTCGACAAGCTCGTGAGTGACGATAATTGTATATTAGTTTCTCACGATCTAAATTGTTCCTACTGAAGGGTCTCATTAAATTTTTTGAAAGTGGAAATAAATTATCATTACTTGGAGATATTTTTCGAGGTTGTGGGATGCTTAACTCATTATGAAAAAATTATTTTCCAAAATTTGATTCGTTGAAAACCCCACTGTCACTATTTCAACCAAAATCACCAACATCAATCGCTATAATCCTCGCATTGGCATCTGCAACTGCTTGAAGAACAATGGAGTTGTAAAGTTTATAATTATAATATGCGGAACCAGCGTTTATAGGGTACGGTATTCGAAATTGCTAACCATTTTGCTGTTGTCAGTTTTTCCGTATAAATTGGAGACAAAATATCCCAAATTGCTCGACATGTATCCACTACTATTTTTCCTATGGTAGTAGCCCCAACTCGAAAATAATAATGAACTGACTGAAATCGCTCATCTGGTTGCGAGAAATATAAAATTTTTTTTTTTACCTTAGTTACAGATTGTGGAATTACGAAATTCATTTGCACGACAACTGCTGGAATTTAAAAACATACCTAGTGGTGGAGGTTATTCCAAAAAGAAAAAATGGTACTTTTTCGATGCAATGTCATTTTTAAAAAATTTCATGGGTCAACACAAAAAAATCAGAATCATTAACTCTCAACCAAGAGGATACCACTAACAATTAAAGTATTGGTGATTTCAAAGACAGTAATAATATTCAACTTTCCATCACACCTGATCTAAATCCGCCTAAGAAGTTGAAAGAAACATCTAAGAAATCGATCAAAGAAAGTGCAGCGGATTTAGTAGCTGGGCCAATGGTTGCTTTTTTGAAATCCAAAACAGTACAGAAAGAGGAAGAAATTTATAGTAGCGACATAAATTTCTTCGGAAGCATAATACCCGACATGCACAAATTAACAAGCAAGCGACGTCGGCAGTTCCAGACAGACGTTATGCTTTTATTAAATAAGTTCATGGATGATGAAGAAGAACAACATGGTAGAACTCAGTCAGTTACATCAACAACACTCCCATCTCCTGTTTCTGCTGATAGCTATCAAGACAAAAACTTACAAGCGACACCACCAGGTCTAAGTAGTAGAGCGTTCAACTCAGTGGCGCTTCTAGACATTTTGTCATAGGCGTTCAAAGGCAAATAGAAATAATAATGATAAAAACATACAACCAAAATTTCTCAAACAGAAAAATAAGTTCAAATTTGTTTTGAACGAATTGCTCATATATAATGATTTGTAATACTGCAGCAACCAACCAAAAAGAAGAAAGCGAGTTGAGTATGAATAAAACAAAATAAAAAAAGTTCACGTGCACTTACAAGGAGCTTTATCGATTCCTTTTTCTTACGATTCTTTTAACTAACAATGCATAACCACATACGGTCACACGCGAAAACACTCAATTTACAATTAGAAAAAATAAAGAGAAAAAACCATGTATGTACTCAAAATATCTGAGCCTTTTTTGTAATATGCGTGCATAGAAATATGAACGAAATGATAGAATAAAATATGTTGCAATTTTTTTGTTGTACGTAACTAAACATTAAAAAATTCGTTCATATCACGAGTGCACGAATTCGCCTATCTAACAATGTAGTTTGTAGTTGTAGTTAAATATTATTAAAATTTAAAATTGTTGTTGTTCAATTAATTCGTATTATTTATAAAATTGCGTATTTACATGCAATTTGTTGTTGGGGATAAAAAATACAAGAAAATTTATACAAATAGAATAAGGAGCTATTTTTTTTTGTATATTTTTATTGAATTGAACACAATTATTTGTAAGGTTGTTTAATAATTTATGGAGGATTTCTTATACATTTCTACTCGTTCATGAACGAAATCATCAATTAGACGAGTCGCCATTGCAACTTCATAACATATAGCAATGATATGTTGAATTATCGTTATGAAAATCATTAAAATAATGTTTCACTCAAAATTTTGTTGCAATAAAAACTGACCTGAGTGTAATTAACAACTTCTGGTGTTATACTTGTTCTCCTATTTATATTTTTTTTTACAATTCTGTCAGATATTAGTTGCAATATATAATCAAAGTGCATTCTTGTGAAATTCTAGAACTTTCTTTCATCTGCTCTTAATTCTAGCAGAAAATATTGAAGATTTTTCAGCAGTTCATTTTCATTTATACTTTATAGCAGTGGTTCTTAATCGGTGGTGCACGCATCCCTTAGGGGGTGCGAGCTTGAATATTTGGGGGTGCGAAATTGTAATTTTACAAATTCACGTGTAGCTAGCAAAATAAAAAACTAATCTTAAAAATTCATTTTGGTTAGTAAATTTTTTATTCACAAAACATTTTTTAAATATGTTTGTAAATTATAAACCATAGAAACAAATTAATTGTTGTATTTTTTCTACAATTACAAAAATTCGAATGCGTTTCTATAGTGATTTTTATATTTCCTCGAAATTTTAGTTGATTGTTGCGATTATTCTTAGAAATATAAATACTGTTTTGCACATTACATTGAATAAAGATTTAAAAATAATTGAATTTTAGTGTTGACTATTACAAGTTTGAATTTTTGTGTTTAATATTAAAAGTTAAATATTAATAATAAAACAATTAATACAAGTTAATTTTACAAGTTTAGTTGAATATTTATATTCTAATTATTAGAATATAATTTGGTACATTAAAGTCAAATTCAAAAGGTTAGCTAAAATATAGCAATAATAGATAGAAGTTTAATATTTTTTTAGTGTTTTATTAAAAAATTTAATTTAGTATAAAAAATATGTTTTGCATAATGTTTGTTTTTTAATTTATATAGTTCAATAATTTCTGGTAAGGGGTGCGAGTATATTGTTAGAAAATTTTAGGGGTGCCGGTAGCTAAAAAGGTTAAGAACCACTGCTTTATACGATGCATTCACAATTTTCTCTTCTTTTCTTTATTATTATTTTCATCCTGGAGTAACAACCACTCCCACAAACTAGTGCAATCTCAACGGATTCATCGTTGTCAAACGACATTTTTTTTAATAATACTGACAAAATAATAATGTTTTTGATTAAGCTGAAAAAGCATGCTCTTTCTGTGTACCGACTAAAATAAAATGTTTTTTGTAGAAACAAAAACGTTTTTGACTAAATTAAAATAAAGCAAAAACGTTTTTGAATAAAACTGTTTTGTTCTTTCTTTGTGCGGCCGGCCTAATTGCGTGAAAAATTATTTATTTGTATTTGTATAAAATGAAATATAACAATAACTTCATGATAAGAAAATTAAGTAATTATACTCGTATAGAATGTTAAATCTACAAAAATAAAAATATATGTATAGGAATTTCGAATAAATTTAATAAAGGCAGCAATGAACTTAAAATTGAAAAAAATTGTATAAAAAATACTTTTGGCGGAATTGCAGAAAACTATATTTGAATTTTATGTCTGTGCAGAAGATGCAATTTATAAGAAAAATTAACAAATTTTTATAATTAAATGAAATTAATAAAAAAATGGTTTAGAAAATTAAAAGAATTCAAAATTCTACGTCCACGTTGGTTTTTTTTTATTATCTGTTTCCTTTACTTTCATAATTGTCACCAATTATGTTCACAATCTCAGGCAATATAATTTCATAAGTTTCCTGTGTGAATAATTGTTTTCAGATGAATAATGAATAATGAAATTTACATTATGTACATCAATATATGTAGACACAAGTAGATTATATTTTTTGCTTATATTTACATTTTGAATTGAATATATGTATATGATGACCATTATTGTAAATACAAAATACAGTATCAAACTTAAAAATGGTAAAATAAAAAATAAAAATCTGAAGACTTATCTGAAATATTTTTTAAGTACAGATAGACCAAATAAAAGCTTTCGTAATAATTACTGTTCTTCGTCTTTTTGAGTTTTTTTTATAAGTTAGATAAATAAGTAAACAGAAAAACTGTTCTAGGATATAAATTTAAAATTGTTTGTAGGAATTTCTGCAAGTATCCTGTTTATTTGAGTTTTTTTTTAATTAAATAAAAATAAAAGTCAAAACAATTTTTTTATCCATTCTTTTTATGCCAAGTAAAATAAAAATATACCTAATTGATGTAAAGTAAAATAAAATGGCAAGTGGAATTATAAAAAAAAAAAAAAATGAATTTTGAATTGAAGGATATTTTAATATATATATTTTTTTGAGATTCTATTGTTATTTGCCTCGTCCCAAAACCCACGCCAGTCACTGCAATTAATTTTGAAGTTGCACTTATTTATTCATAAAGTTTTTAATAAATTTACTTACAATTATGATTTTATACGAAAATATTATTCATTACTGAAATAACCTTTCTCGGTGGCTGCGTTTGAAGAAAATAGACATAAACAATTATCAAATTTTTGCCACAGCTCATTTAACTGGGATTACTCTTTGTTTTAATAAATGGAAGTTCTATTTTCAATTCATCATTGAAACGAAATTTTCTTTTTGTAGCCATTATCTTAAAGATAAATTTAGAAATTTAAATAGATAAATTATAAATAAAAATCGAGGGGAATCCTTAAAAGATAATACTGCTTAAAATTTCTTATTTTGATAGATTGACAAATTAATTACAAATTGAAAAAATAGTATATTAAAAATAAATTACCATAAATTTCGCATATCCAAATGAACAAAATTTTCACTGTTAGAAATTTAAAATCGGCAATAATACAGAAATTAATGGTGGAATTTACATTATTGATGGATGCATCTGACTTTCTTTGTTTTTCTCGGCGTTTCAAAAATTTTTGCCCACAAATAAATTTCCTCGAAGGAATTTTTTTTCTTGGCAAGATAGAAGAATTTTTAGGGATTTAGGAACAGTAGAGTACAACATGATTTATATTTATCAGTATCAAGAAATTTTAATCTGTATGTTCTGATGATTATTGATCGCAGATTGTTAATACAGCGCAATAAAAATTAGACTCTAACCAGAGTTAAAGGAATTACGTATAGATACGTGATTTTAATTATCATCCTTAACTTGTATCACATAATAACAAATTCATTATTAATTTATTCTATTATACTAATTTGGTCTGGAACATGAATAAAGTAAATAAATTTCATTTAATCATTTAATTAAAAAAAAAAAGTTTTAATTGGTAAAACAAATAAGTAGTGTTCTAATGAAAATAATAAAAATTAATAATTAGATTATAAAGTTCTGATATACCTACTTGCGTACAGACATAAAAAAAAATATTTTCCTATACATAAGTATTTATTCATACGATAACGTCATTAAAAAAAACTTTTTTCTTTTACAAAAATGTTTGTGCAATGAACTTTGTTTTTGTCAATTATTGTTAATTAAATTAAAATAAAGTATGAAGCTAGACATAAACTATACGAGTACATGTATATACCAAATTTAGATTTCTTTTTGATTAACAACACTGCTATTATCATTTTAAGATAATAAGAAAATTAATTAAAGCGATATATTATATACTTAAACGTTCTTGTTTTTAAAATAAAAAAAAAATAAAATAAAAATTACGCAATGAAGTTTCATTTTTGTACGAAATAAAAATTAAGTATGTATTAGGTTTATAAACAATTACTGTTTTCGGATGATTTTCTGCACAAATAACCACATTATTTCAACATATAATGTGGAAACGGTTTATGGATCGAAATATCGGCACGACAGCTGCTAGGCGAGGCAACACCGAACAACGTGACATATAGATTTTGATTGATTGTGGCTAAGACACATATTTCTCCCTTCTTTTAAAAGTATTAGCAAGAAAATTGCAAAACATTTATGTACTTTGATCTTGAATTATATCCTCGTAGTGAGTATAACTAACAGGGTTTTTTTTTTTAACTGATAACTCTGTTAATAAGTGCGAACATAGTTGGAACGAATACATTATGCTTGTTAGAATTTAATGACTTTTACAATTTGAATCAGGGCAAAAAAATGCATACCTTCTCTAAGTTCATTATTATTGACATACGTTAAATGAAGAAAGTTATATTTATTTCAGTCATAATATATTTGGTGACGGTATAATAATAATATCTTAAATAAACCTATATAATAACTGAAACATCCTTGTCATATAATTAAACCCACATTCGAATGTACTTATTTTGATACGTTATTTATACCATTAACAACTTTATTATACTTTTTTTTTGCGTCTCGCTTATCTTGCAAGCTCAATATTACAGTTATACTTGTTACCAGCTTTCAGTTGTAGATAAATTTGTCATAAACACTATAATTATATTATAAATATTGGAATATAAAACAACAAGTTTGGATTTAAAAATAAAAAAAGTACAGTCCACTATAAGAAGAAGAAAAATATTAAGACGCTTAACACTCCATATTATTTGTAATTTATTCTAATCGTTACGAAGCAAAATCAATTTGAATTATAAAAATATTTGTTAAAATATGAATTTAATAAAATTTCTTATGCAAAAAAACGAACGAAATTATTATTATATCTAATCTATAGAAGAAATTTCTAGGTACCTACCATGCACGTATATAAAATTTTGCAACGATTCTTATAATTAAGAATTCAACCGTAAAATTAATTAAATTCATTTTTGATAAATTATTTTTTCTTTTCTTTTAATAAGAGCTTAAAATGCAATTAAAAATATTTGAAAATAATTTCCTCAAGAGATTATATATACCCACTTATTCTTGAATAACGTATTCCTATATTTAAATAATCCTTAAAAAAATATTTTATTAGTTCATATTAAAGTTCCAAAACTAGTGGAGTAACAGAAGTTTCTGAAAAAATAATTAAAACATTTTATCAATGATATATCTTGAAGAAAAAACATGATTCTCATTTATGATGCCCCAAATTAATGCACAAACCGGAAACTGAAAACAGAATTAGATATAGAATTGAGCATCCTTTGGTATGAGAGTAACATTTGTAACTCTAATATGGTGTTCGCATTAGGAGAATATTAGTGGAATATGCTGTTATCCATATAAAAAATTATTCCGGAATATGTATATGTAGTGGCAACACTACAAGTATTATCTCCGGCCGTGTCAAGTAAACCTCAGCCAAGCTTACAACGCACAGTCAATAGCTGCGCAGATGTTAACGAAGCTGGCAGAGTGTTCACTTGACACGCCGCACAAAAAAATCAAGAACGTCAGAAAAATAAAAAAAACTTTCTCTTTCTGGTTCCGGACCTCGAATAAAGCAGACGAAAGAAATAAAAAAATAATTTAATTTTTTTTACAATTCTAGAAAGAAAAAAATTAATTGTATGTAACAAAGTTTTTGTCATAAAAAAATTAATGTAAAATAATTATTTAAAGAAAAAATTAATTTTATAAAAATTAATTACAAATATTTAAGAAATTTAATTAAGTAAAATTAATGTCATTTAAGTAAGAATAAATCAAAAGAAAATAAAAGGTGATTAATTAGTAAAAAGAAACCTGTGGGAGTTTCATTTTTACTACAACAGAAAAACCAACAGGTTCAACCCACAACAACAAACAAACACCATACACCCCCTACATATATTCCACTTCCATATTGTAGTTTGTCAGGGTTAGAGTTCTACATTTATAGTTATTTTCACTCATTTTTTGAAATTTTGTTATAGTTGGCAACAATTTGTTTGTTAAATTCGAGTCAAAATGAAAAAAAATAAAATAAAATTTATAAAAAGCGAGATAAATTTTCAATAACAAAAACTTTTTCTCTTTTTCAATTTTTTGTTTTACATTATCAAATTCCAATTCTCGGCAATTTGTTTTCCGGAATATAAGTGGAATTTAAATTATAATGCGAACAAGGTATAACAATGGTTTTAATCGGGCTTAATTCATATTAAATTAGCTGCATTCTCATTGGCTAACTTTTTTTATAAAGTGTGGATGTGTCAGGTTTTTATAATTTCAATATACTCTAATTTTATTCATATTTTCAGTCTAAAGCTACGGTTTTTTAGGAAAACGGTGTCGTCAAATAGCGGCCGCAATATTACGTTGAATCGTTATACTCTAACTCACGTCCTTTAGACGTCATCCAAATATCTCACACCCCCATCCGGAAGTAGAGCCAAATACTATTGCCATTTGGAAATGTATGTAAAATGATTTTATTTCTAAAAGAGAGCAACAAAATTATACATTATTTATACTCATTTATACTTTTTATTTCTCTAGGTAATTATTTTAATGTGCATGTCTTCGGTAAGTTGTATTTACATTCGCAAATTTAGCGCGGTAGATGGTCTATTACATGCAATTATTCAGTTAAGTAAATTGTACTTACATTTCCCTATAATGTAAATTGTATTTACATTTCCCTATATTCAGTGCTGAGCTGTGGAATTATTATCAGAGGGCTCGCATTCAAGATTTCATATAGATTCACAAAAAAAATTATTATTTTTTTTTTACCTGCATTTAATTGAATTGTTTAGTATATATACATATATGTATAAAATATTAAAATATTACATTAAAATTTAGGCAATCGTTTAAATTTAAAAATATAAAATGCGGGACTTTTCATTCAGTAGCATACAAAGAACATTTCTATATTAACTTTACAATTTTTTTATTGTACCAAATAATGTACTAATATTTTAAATCGATATTTTCGATACTTTTTCGCAAATTGTTACATCCAAAAATTTTAATATTGGGTTAAAACAAATATCTTTTAAAATTATCAAGGCGCTCGCGTATTTTTTAAAGTTTATCAGAGGGCTCGAAAATTTTTTTTAAATTTATCAGGGGGCTCTTGCGAGCCCGTGCGAGCCCCCTTCAGCTCAGCACTGCCTATATTGTATTATAAACAAAAATAATATCACTCACACTCACAATATTTCCATTTTTTCCTTTTATCTCTAAAAGAAAGAGAAATTAAAGTAAAATTAACGTGGAAAATTTCCCTTTTTTTCTTTTATCTCTAAAAGAAAGAGAAATTAAAGTAAAATTAACGTGAAACAATTCTCTTTTTTTCTTTTATATCTAAAAGAAAGAGAAATTAAAGTAAAATTAACGTGGAAAACTTCCCTTTTTATCTTTTATCTTTATTTTTTATTATAAATTATCTCTATATTCCCTCTTTGCAACTCCCTCTCACATGCACATTAAAGCAGTATACAATACATGTTAATCAAAATTCTTATAACAACTCGTTGTTATACACACAAACACATAGACACTTGTCAATATTATATCACTCTCTCACTGACTCGTGTCTATGTTTTTGTGAGTATACACAACTCGCAATTAATAACAAATTTTCATAACATGTATTGTAATCTACTATTTTTTAACCAATTAAATATAATTTATAATTTTTGTTTCTTATTACAACGGCGTAATATTGTTTTTCAATATTAAACTTTTCTTAAATTCAAAAACTTAATTTTTAATATAAATATTTATTTTTATGTTAAAAATTAATATATACTAGTCGAAACCCGTGAGATATTCACGGAAGTTAAATAAATTTAAATTTTTGAAATACATTTTTTAATTTTATTTTCCAACAAATTTACCGTAGTTTGCAATGCTTTTTTCGAATTTTACAATGTTTTTTTCATTGATTTTTTTTTATGCCGGCAAATATGTAATATATTTGAATTATATGTATATGTAAATTCCAATAGATGTCTCTATACTTTATAATTTATTTTAACTCCAATAGATGTCTGATTGATACATAGATACGGTCGAATGCCTATGAATATTATGATTTACTAAATATATTAAAAAAGAAAATTTAAAATTTTTCAAATTTAATATTAAATTTTTTTACTGGCAACCAAGTGTGAATGAAACAAAAACAACAACAAAGAGCTTAAGAATCATAGATGGATGCACTGGCGGACTCAGGGGGGTATTGGGGATAACCCCCCCCCCTCTCCCTTCTAGAAAAAAAAGAAGAGAAAATAACAAAAAAAACAAACACTTACAAAATTAATAAGAAAACGCAAAACTTTTAACAATAATGCTAACTTGGATTCAATTGGAAAATAAACGAGAAAAATAAAATAAACCGTTATCCACAACGAAGTTGCCTCCAATTTGTGTAGCCAAAACAAAATCTGAAGAAATCAAAACCATTTTTCATATAGCCAATATTTCTGATTACCATATCAAAATAGTTCCCGCTGTTGGAACTAAAATATTTTGCGACACAGAGCTATCATATCAAAAGGCCTGTGAAATATTTAAAAGTAATAAATTTGAGTTCTACACTCATATGCGTAAAAGTGACTTACCCTTCAAAGTGGTGTAAACAGGTCTCGAAGCCATGGATCATAATAAATTAAAAGAAGAATTGATTAAACTTGGACTAAATTGTCTTGAAGTGAAACAAATTACGCGGAGGCCGAAATATGGTGGGTATACAATAACGCTATTCGCAAAAATTAAACATATAAATAGAACTATCGTCAAATGGGACTACCAATCTCGTGCTTCTAATAAACTTACTCAATGTCACAAATGCCAAATGTATGGGCATGGCTCAAATTCGTGTCATATGAAAATTTTTTGTGCTATTTGTGCTGAAAACCATCTGACGGCTGACTGTAAAGCTGATAAGATAAAACCAAAATGTGCAGGTTGTGGTGAAGAACACTTCTCAAATGCCCTATTAGGAACAGGTATATCAACAAAATAAACCTCAACAAAATATACCTCCTCCAAGGCCTATATTTATTTCAAGATTAGCGCCTGACACTACCTCCGACGATGTTATCAGTTACATAAGAGGTAAATCTACCTTTAGCGCTGACAGTATCAAATGTGTCAAAATAAGTAAAACCACCAGTGCAGTTTCATCTTTCAAGTTAAATATTCCTAATGCCATATCCGAAACTCTACTGTCACAAGACTTCTGGCCAAAGGACACGTTCATTAAACTTTTCAAAAATCGTAAACCACGACTTGAACGTGCTCATTCTCCAAAAAACTAGAAAAACTGTCCCTTTACTATCAAAATGTAAGGGGACTTCGTTCTAAGTGTAAGATTATTTTCCTAAAATCTGATACACTTAATTTTGACATTTATGCCTTAACGGAGACTTGGCTTTATAAAGGCATCCTTAGTAACGAACTTTTTTCTCCCTATTTTCAAATTTTTCGCAAAGATCGTTACCCTAATATTGAGGGTGACAGCTCCAATGTTCCGAAAGGTGGTGGAGCTCTAATAGCGACACGTTCTCACCTTGATGTTACTTTGATTTCTCTTCCTTCTTATTCTTTCATTGATGCTGTTGCCATTAAACTGAAGACTTCTTGTAAATCTATTTTCATTTTGAATATTTATATTAGCCCCAGTAACACTTCTGGTTACGATGAGGTTTTAAATGCTATTAATTTTGTTTCTGACATTCTATCAGAAACTGATGAATTTTTACTTTTGGGTGATTTCAATTTACCCAATTTGAGATGGATTGAATCTGATGAGGGTGACTACCTGATCTCTGCTACACCCTCCTCATGTGTAGAGATTGATTTTCTTGATGCTGTTTCAGCAGTTCCTCTCTTTCAAATTTCCAAAGTCAAAAATTTTATGAATAGACAGTTGGATCTCATTTTCTTCTCCGATCCAGCTAATTGCACTGTTCAAGAAAGTGCAAATATTTTGGTTGAAATTGATAGATTTCACCCTCCTTTGAATTTTGTATTTAGTGTTGTTGAGTCCAATGAAATAATTCCGCAAAGCTCTTTAGAGTTCAATTTTAGGAAAACTGATTTCATTGAACTCAATAGTTACCTCAGCCAGGCTGACTTTTCATTCCTTGATGATGTTGATTTGGACTTGGACTCGATGGTTGACTCATTTTATGAAATTCTTTTCAATGTTTTTCATTATCATGTCCACTTTTTACTAGAAGGGATATGAGATCTTGTTCCCCTCCCTGGTTTAATGGAGAACTTAAAGCTCTAAGAAACAGAAAGAATAAGGCTTGGAAAAGTTTCTTAATAACCGGAAGTGAAGTCGACCGTGAGACTTTTCAATATTTATTCAATGAGTTCAGAGTCTTGTTTGAGCATCAATATGAGGAGTATTTACAAAAGACAAAGCTTGACATATTGAAGGATCCAAAAAGATTCTTTAGTTTTATTAATTCTAAGAGGAAAGGGGATAGTTATCCTCGAACTCTTAGTTTCTTGAATACCTCTTCCAATGATGACCTAACTGTAGCTAATTTTTTTGCTAACCATTTCTCCAGTTCTTTTTCTGACTCAAACTTCAATGTTGATACTGCCTATTTCAGTTTTTTAAACAATTGCCCGCAAACTTCTATGACCGCAATATCCATTGAAGTGAATGAACTTTTCAAGTTTTTATCTAAGCTTCAAGATGATTGTTCTTCTGGGCCTGATGGTGTCCCACCGATAATCTTGAAAAATTGTGCTTCTACTTTATGTAATCCTCTATCTATTATTTTTAATAGATCTTTATTAACCGGCTACTTTCCGAAAATCTGGAAACATTCATATATCATACCCGTTTTCAAGAAAGGTTGCAGAGCTGACGTTTTAAATTATCGTCCAATAGCTAAAATTTCTTCAATTCCTAAGCTTTTTGAAGCTGTTATTTCTGAAGATATACATTTTTATTGCAAGAATTTTATTACTGATAATCAGCATGGGTTTCTTAAAGGTAGGTCTACTGCTACCAATCTTATAGAAATTACTTTAGCTTATAGGGATAACATGGAGAAAGGTTTTCAGACTGGTTCCGTATACACGGATTTTAGCAAAGCATTCGATGTTCTTCCTCATCAGATTAGTTTATTTAAATTGGCTGCGTATGGTTTTCCACCTTCTTTTATTGAGTGGAAAAAATCTTGGCTTGGTCCTCGTGATTATCAAGTCAAATTTCGCTCTGCTACATCTACAACATACACAGCTACTTCTGGAGTGCCTCAAGGTAGCCATCTTGGTCCACTTGATTTCGTAATCGCTATTAATGATGTTTCACTCATCATTTCCTATAGCGATCACAACATTTATGCCGATGATATGAAAATTTTTAAAAAAATCGCTAGTCCTTCAGACTGCAATCTTTTACAAACTGACCTTAATAGCTTTGGCCTTTGGTGTATTAAGAATAATCTTCTTCTTAATGTGTCTAAGTGTCAAAATATTTCATTTTCAAGGAAAAGAAATCCTATTAATTTTCAATATACACTTAATAATATTCTTATTCCCAGAGTCAATGAAGTTAGAGATCTCGGCATTTTATGTGATTACCAATTGACATTTAAACCACATGTAAATTCAATTGTAAATAAAGCAAATTCCACTCTAGGTTTTATTAAACGTTGGTCAAGAGAGTTCTGTGACCCATTTATAACCAGATTTCTTTTTACATCTCTTGTAAGACCATTGTTAGAATATGCCTCTCAAGTATGGTCACCCTTATTTTCTGTCGACATCAATAGAGTCGAATCCGTTCAAAAAAATTTTCTTAGATTTGCATTAAGGCATCTTCCTTGGGAGGATAACTTAATCCTTCCACCGTACACAGAACGCTTAAATCTCATTAAGCTTGAATCTCTTCAAGACAGACGTGAATTTGCAGATGTTGTTTTCATTCATCAAATTATTATTGGTGAAATTATCTCTCCTTTTATTCTAGAGAAGATCAACTTTAGAGTTAATACCAGAAGCCTCCAAACTTCTAACTTATTTGAAGTTGCTTACCATAGAACCGAATATGGATGCAATGATCCCATTTCTCGAATGCTTGCTTTTGCTAATAAAAACCATCATGTTTTTGACCTTAATATCTCTAAGGCATCCCTTAAAGCTGGTTTAAAGGCTAATTATTTTTTCACTGATAACATTTGAAGACTTTAATTAATATTTAAATTTTCTGTATATCCGAAGCCAAGGGAAGTGGTAGACTAAAGATATTTCTTCTAATTATTATTTTTATTTTATTTTTTAAATTTAAATTATCGTTTCAACATACAAACTGACCCTGACGAAGTAATGTAAGACAATATATATTTCATATATTATCTGAAGCCGATAGGTCGTTGTATGCTGATTGTTTTTAATTTTAGTAATTTTTTTTGATTCATTTTGAATTTTCATGAAATGTCTTAGTTGACGCCGGAGGAAGTAGTAGGATATTTTCCACTAATTCTTCTTCTTCTTCTTATTACATTTTTAATTTTTTTTAATTTACTCTTTCTTTTAATATTTAATCTCTTTTTTTTTTAATTTTTTACTAGAGAAACTATTCTATGTGTTGTGTTATGTGTCACTAGTGATTTCGTTGTTTATCAGAAACGAGACTTGTTCTTATTGTTTTATGTTTGTTTTTTCTATAATTCTTTTTTTTTTTTTTTCTTTCTTTTCTGATGCTTGATTTAAGCATCGTTTGGTGGTAATATTAAAATCCCATTGCATGCTTCGTACCGAGCCCTCTCCTCTCACATTAGCATGTATATGAGAGTGATGGTAAAGTTTTCATGGCAATTTATTGCCTTGAAGTGCAGTGGTGTTAGGATACACCCCAACTCATTATTGTTATTGTATAAAATAATTCCAAGAAAGCAAAAATCGAATAATATTAGTCAAATGCAATATAATAACCACTTCATTCAGAAAAATTTCCCACCTCTCGGAAACAACTCAAATAATTTCAAACCAACACCACAACGCGGACCAAGTTATAGAGACGTGAGTGTCAATAAATTTACTAATTTTCAAATTAGTTTTGACGCAAATCAAAAACAATGCTTATTTACAATTACTGAAATGCAATCACTGTTACAAGATATGATTTCTAGACTTAGTTTGTGTAAAAGTAAGGTAGATCAATTTAATGTTATTGCTGAGCTTTCTTTAAAATATTTGTATAATGATGCAAAATAATTCGGTAAAAATTATAACTTGGAATGCTAGAAGCATTCGTTCAAAAAGTGTTGAATTTGCTAATTTTTTAATAATGAACAATGTTGACATTTGTTTAGTAAGCGAAACTTGGCTCAAGCCGGATATAAGTTTTTCTGTTACTAATTATTGTTGCTATAGAAACGATAGGATCCACGAAACAGGAGGAGGAGTACCTATTATAATTAAAAAATCTATAAATCATAAACTAATGCCACTAATCAACTTCAAAACCATTGAGGCGATTAGTATTGAACTGCAACTTTCAAATAACAAAAATATTCAAATTTTCGCTATTTATTTTCCAGGTGGAAATTCAAACAATTCCAAAAAAACAAATTTTAAAGAAGACATAAAGAAAATAGCCCGCATCAAAAATAATTTTTTAATGGGTGGTGACCTTAATTGCAGACACTCAAACTGGCATTGTCTTAGAGCAAATTGTTGGGGTAATATTTTAAATGAAATTTCGGAAAAATCACAAATGGATATAATGTTTCCCTTAAATTATTCATACATTCCGACTTCACTAAAATCAAATCCATCAATTCTCGACATTTTCTTAACAAATTCCGAAAACTGGTTCACTCAACCAGAAGTTATAAATAAGCTTAGCTCAGATCATCTTCCTGTCGCCACAAATTTGTTGCAAATTCCGGTTGCA
Source organism: Hybos culiciformis (assembly GCA_964007475.1). Classification (NCBI taxonomy): domain Eukaryota; kingdom Metazoa; phylum Arthropoda; class Insecta; order Diptera; family Hybotidae; genus Hybos; species Hybos culiciformis. Next base: position 56,094,731 of record OZ023274.1, on the reverse strand, counting down.
AAAATTTCCTATAAATATAATTTTAAACAGGCGAATTGGGACTTATATAAAACTTATATCAAAAATAAATTAACGTGTTTTCATCAAATTTTAGATAATGTTAGAAATTACCAGCAAATTAATAATATGATTGATAAATTTTATAAAATTATTGATGAGGCTAAAAGTACTAGTGTCCCGATCATAGGCGCCCGCAGGATTTTTTGTAGGGGGGGGAGTATGCAAGAAAAATTTTTTAAAAAGCTTATAAATATGTTTTTCTTCAACGATGAATATAAAAAAAATGTGTTGAGAATGTTATATGAATCTTTTCTTTTTAAAAGTAAAAAATAACAATCATAAATTAACATTTTTAATAAACGAATTCACTTGCTGGATTAGATAATAAAAAACAAAAAAAAAAAAAAATATACAATACATATATAAAGAAAAAAAAAAACCAGATACCTTCCGAATCGTTCCAAAACTTTCAGTAACTCGCCAATTAGAAGAAAAACAAAACCAACGAAGATATTTTAGACGTAGTTTATGCACGTATGCGACATAAAAAAGACACATTATATGAAACTTTTTGAGGCGTATTATACTCAAACACGTAAATTGAACTTCTCCGGCGTAAAAGTTAAAAAATTAATCTTTTATATTTATACATCATAGATATTTCTACACCATAGATATTAAGAAATGCAATGCTTTATTTTTTTGTAACTGAACAGTTTTTTTTTTTTGTAACTGAACGGTGATTTTCTTTTTTACGTCGCGTGGCGTAGTTTCGTAAACTCGCGTGAACTACTTCGACAATGTCTCTATCATAAAAGTAACCAGAAAAGGAATTCTTTTTTCATAAATGTGTTGCTCTTGACTAAGCGAAATATGAAAAAGGAATATCTGGAATTCCGTGCATTTAGAAATTCGAAAATTTGTAAATATTTTTGTATTTTTACCCGTGACTCAAAAATTTGAAAAAAAAAAAAATTGAATAATTTATTTAAAACAATTTAAATACTGCATGACATAAAAATCTGAAAAAATTAAAATCTAAAATTTCTAATTTAAATGTTCTCAAAATTTCTTAGCGCATTAAAAAAGTAAAATTTAAGATCAAGCAAGGGTTCTTATAAAAAAGTTATTGTGCGAGATAATAAGTTTTTTTTTTTCGTTTGAAAAATGACAAACATTCTAATATTATTTAAATTAAAATCGTGTTTCTAATTTGTACGAGTTTAGTGTTTAGGTCTCATCGCTGATTAAGTTTTATTTTCTTCATCAACCCCCTTCCCTCCGGGCGCCTATGGTCCCGATGGTTCCTATTAGGAAAAAGTCGTCTGAGCCAGAATTATCTTACTCATACGCAGGAGAAATTCTGTACGTCGGCAATTTATGAGATGTAGAACTAGGCAATTAAAATCTGAGTTAAATAATCTTAATAAAATAATCCACCATGAAATTTTTGTACTAAAAAATAATAGATGGAATTATACCCTTTCAAACTTAGATGTACGTTCAAATCCATTTTGGAACGCGACAAAAATTGTAAGGAATAAAACTAAAAATATTCCACCTATTATAAAAGAAGACAAAAAATTTGTTACTCTTCAGGAAAAAGTTGAGCTTTTTGCTGAGAAGTTTGGAGAAAATAATTTAATAGGTAATGAGCTCAGTGACGAAAACACAAAAAATGAAGTATCTGATGTAGTAGATACGTTCTTACTAAACTCACCGACCGTTTTTAATACTGAACCAATCAGGGTTACTGAAGTGAAAGCTATAGTTAAAAATTTAAAAATCCGAAAAACTTGTGGTTTTGATAATGTTGAGGCTATTCTAATTAAAAATTTCCCAAAAGTGGCTCTAAACTTCCTTACTTTTATATATAACTGTTGTAGTAAATTGGCGTATTTTCCAGCTCACTGGAAGAAAGCGAAAGTTGTAGCAGTACCGAAGCCAAACAAACCAAAAAATAGTGTTGATTCTTACCGACCGATAAGCCTCTTACCTATCTTAGGTAAAATATATGAAAAAATTATTAAAAAAGATTTAGTGAATTTTGTTAATAATAATAATATCTTACCGGACTTTCAATTTGGGTTTCGAGCAGCTCACAATACAATTCATCCTTTATTAAGAATGAAAAATCACATAAAAAATAATTTCGACTTAAAAAATTCTACTGGCCTAGTTTTACTTGATATCCAAGCCGCATTTGACTCCGTTTGGCATGAAGGTTTGATTTATAAAATGATAAGTTTGCGATTTCCAGAAAATATGATTGCACTGATAAAAAGTTTCCTTTCCAACACATTTTTTCAAGTTTCGCTACATGGCACAAATTCTACACCTATACTCTTAAGTGCAGGAGTACCGCAAGGATCAGTGATTTCCCCTATTTTGTACAATCTATTTACATCAGACTATCCTATGCTAATAAATTGCATGTCATCTGTCTTTGCTGATGACACTGCAGTTTATTCCTCGGATAAATTCGCAATAAATATTATGGAAAACCTTAATAACGCATTAAACACGTTAGCAGCTTACTTTTATAAATGGAAAATTAAAATTAATGTAAGTAAATGTCAAGCTGTTTTTTTCACTAGAAGACGAAAGTCAGTATTTTTACCAAATGCAGATCTAAAATTATTTGATATTTCCATTAATTGGAGCGACTCAGCTAAATATTTAGTTCTAATCCTAGACAAAAAACTAACATTTGCACCCCATTTTAGTTTCATTAAAAACAAAATCAAAATCACAATCAGATTATTATACCCTCTCATTAATAGAAAATCTGAGCTAAACTTAGAAAATAAAATCCTAATATTTCAAGTCATATTCCAATCTTTCATGCTCTATGGAGCTCCTGTTTGGTGTGATGCCGCTAAAACGCACATAAAAAAGCTTCAAACAGAGCAAAATAAAGTTCTTAAATTGATTTTAAATGTACCATTTTATTACAACACAAAAAGATTGCATGAATTAGCAAATTCAAAACTTTTGTACGAAAAAATAGAAAAAAATTCAGTAAAATTCACAGAAAAATGTGAAATTTCTAGCAATCCGCTTATGAATGACCTATTTCGGTAAATTAGGCTTAGGTTTATAGTCATAGTTTTTTCTCTTTTTTTTATTTATTTTTATTTTTTATTTTATTTTATATTTGTTATTTACTAGGTTAAGAAATCACAAATAAGGTTTTTAAAAATAAAAATTTTCTCCTTAAAATAAAATGTCAAATACATAAATAAGCTAGCATAAAATATTAAAAAGAAAAATGTTAAAGTTGTAAAGATAAGAAATGGATCTAAAACTCTGAAAAAAAAAAAATTAATTAAATTTGTATACATTTTTGTAAAATGAATATTAATATAATAAAAATTGAATTGAATTGAATTGAATTGAAACCGTTATCCAAATTGTCAGTCAACAATTTTTAAAACTAAATCCAGTCATATTTCTAGTCAAAACTAAATTTTTAATGAAAACTTTTAACACTGACTTCTCTATATAAAAGACGAATCAAATTTGTCTATGTATTAAGGTCGAATAAGCTTTTCATACAAAAATCAAATTTTTGTATGAAAAATTTATTTTTATTTTTAAAAATCTTTTTTTTTTATAAGAAAAAGAAGGAATTTCAATTTGACGTGTAAGTATAAATATTTATTAATAAATTTTATAATTTTTAAATAAAAAAAAATTGCCAAAAATATTACGGAATATTTTTGGCAGTACAAAAGAAGAGTGTTTAAAACCCATTTGATAGCGGGGACCCCTGTTCAATTTTGTTTTTTTTACAGTGACGGCAAAAAAAAGAGTGCAGTCGAAAAAAAAATTAAGAAGAGATTCATTCTAATTCAGAACAGTACAAACAAAACCCTGTTGAAATTAATGATCGGTATAATAATAAGTGAAAATATGAATTTTTCACATTTACGCTTAACATTTTATTTTTATTGTTGTAGCTATTTTTCTATTTTTAATATATTTCTGATATTAGTTAAGATATTAGTTAAGTTAGTAATAATTTTGATTAATTTGTGAATTAGAATAAATATTTTATTTTCATTGTTTATATATGTTGTTTTATTCATAATTGCTTATTTTGAAGGCTTTTAAATTTTTTATTATTATTTTGGTACTTAGGTATGTCGAACTTTCACTATCGAGATAACAAAGCCGCAAATCTTCGCTGATGCTTTATGTTAAATTAGTTTACCTTCGTACATTTTAAAAAATATTTAGATTCAAATATTTAAAAATATTTATATTCTTCATATTATAAAATTTTTAATTATTTAAATTTTTTTGTTAAATGTAATAAGTTTTTTTCCTACAGTGTATATTTATTTTGGTCGAACCATTTGACAGATAAAAATTCCTATGTGTAGTCTTTATATAGAGAAGTAAATGCTTTTAACATAATATTAATTTATTTTTTTAAATAACAAAATTATTAGAATTATTTGTTTTATTTTGTATCATTGTAAATGTGAATACTTGGAAATGAAAGGAACTCATTAATTCAATAACATAAAATCACAATATGTATAGAATTATAAAAAAAAAATATAAATTTAGTTTTTGCAAACATTTCTTAATTACAGAATTATTCGTATTTAAAAATTATATATCCAAATTTGCCAAAAAATCTAAATTTTAGGTCTCTATGTCAATTTCAGAATTTATAGCGTAAGTTTCATTTTTTCCTATTTTATCGAAAAATTTTTTGGGAATAGGAAAATGAAAACAACATTGGTTTTGAAGAATAATTGAGATTTTTTAACTCAATAATTTGAAAAAAGTATGACCTTATTTTTGATGAAATCCAGTCAATAAAAAATGTCTAATCAAAAATTCCAGTTAAAATTTTTCCTGTCAAACAAAACAATTTCCTGCCAGATAGACTGAAACTACTATATACTATCTTCGTTAGTAAAATTTCATTTTTATGAAGATAATTGTTCTTCTATTTTTAAATAATCAAATTAAAAATGAAGCGAAGCTCAATAACAGATTTCTTTAGTGAAAAAATTAAAGAAACATTGTATCATAATTTTCACCACATCCTCGTCGTTAATCCTGGATTAAAGCTGACATTGAAAATTAATTATTTATAGATTTCCTTAAAATATTATAAATGTAACCCCTCCTTACTCCTAGTCTAGATCCGCTAGTGGATGGATGCATCAATAAAATCTACTTATGAATTCAAAAAATTATGTTTATTAATTAAATTCCCTTTAAATAAAATTTCATTGATCCTCTTTCAATTAACATCTGTTTCTTCTAAATGGACGTACTTAAGTATTGTGGTAAATTAAAAAAATCTAATTTTACCTTGAATATTAACTATTTAATCTAATCAAACTGGTAATGATATAAATTGGTTTCCAGCTTTATTAATACTGCTTTACAACACCGTTGGTGAGAAAAATTAAAAAATAATAATTCTAAAAACTGTCGTGTGAAATTGAACAATTTTAAAGTGTCAAATTTCTATTATTAAAATCTTAACTTTTTATTAAAATAATGGAATTTACGTGTACTTTAAAATTTTTAGAATTATTATTATTTTAACAAAGGTAACAAAATTAACTTAAATAATATTATCTTGAACTACATATAAGGATAACAAGCTTAAGATGCTCTTTGTTATGAGGTAAAATAAAACAATTATCTACTACGTAGTTTAAATCTTAGAAGGTTCTTTCGACCCGCTGAATTCTTTGGAGATGACAATATATAGTATCTTAAAATTGTCTAAATAATAATTATAAAATAAAAATTATTAAATGATGTATATTTTAATATCGGTCAGTAAATATTCATTTTTCAAGTTTTTTAATTCTATCCTATTCTAAAATAGAATGATAATAAATTTATTCTTTTGGAAAAAATTCTATTTTGCAACAATAAGAAAATTAATTAAGGACAAATTTTTTTTAAATAAATATTTTTACTGAAAAAATCGTGCAACAAAAGACACACAGTATTAGAAAAAAATTACATTGTTCCTTAACGTCAAAAGGCCTACAAAAATAATTTGGTAAGACAAGCATAAATCTAGTTTTTCTATATATTCATGATTATTTTATTTAACATAACAAAAAAATAACCTAAAAAAATAAAAAAAATAATAATATTCAAATATTCCAGGAACATAAAAATAACATTATAGAAATAAAAACAAAGTTAAAAACATGTATTTTCAAAAATAAATTTAAAAATTCATTTTATTCAAATCAATAATTCTACAAATCCCAGTTGATAATTGGCTAATTTCTTTTTGTTCTAACTTTTGAAGATCCAAACTCACAAAAATTTTCTCGCTGAGTTGTAATTTTATTTTACTTTTTTTTGAATATTTTGTTTTGTTTTATTTATAAATTTTAATGTGCATGCCTTCGGTAAGTTGTATTTACATTCGCAAATTTAGCTCGGTAAATGGTCCATTACATGCATCAATACACATGCAATTATAGGGAAATGTAAATTGTATTTACATTTCCCAGTGATGTCAATTGTATTTACATTTCACTATATTGTATTTACTTACTTCATTTTGAACTGCGTAATACTATAAAAAAAAAATATCTCTCATACTCACAATATTTCCCTTTTTTCCTTTTATCTCTAAAAGAAAGAGAAATAAAAGGATAATTAACGTGGAAAAATTCCCCTGGCTTCTTTTATCTGTAAAAGAAAGAGAAATTAAAGGAAAATTAATGTGGAAAAATTCCCTTGGCTTCTTTTATCTGTAAAAGAAAGAGAAATTAAAGGATAATTAACGTCGAAAAATTCCCTTGGCTTCTTTTATCTGTAAAAGAAAGAGAAATTAAAGGATAATTAACGTGGAAAAATTCCCTTGGCTTCTTTTATCTGTAAAAGAAAGAGAAATTAAAGGATAATTAACGTGGAAAAATTCCCTTGGCTTCTTTTATCTTTATTTTTTATTATAAATTATCTCTATATTCTCTCTTTGCAACTCCCTCTCACATGCACTTTAAAGAGTATATAATACATGTTAATCAAATTTGTTATACAGCTCGTTGTGTATACACGCAAACACATAGACACTCGTCAATATTATAAAACTCGACCTTCGCTCTCGTGATATGTAATTTTTTTTTTCATCGATTAAGATTTTTGAATTATATATAAAAATGACTCGTGTCTATGTGTTTGTGTGTATACACAACTCGCAAGAATAACAAATTTTCATAACATGTATTGTAATCTACTATTAAACTGTAGAATAACTGGGTATTTAATATTACTGTTTTGTAGAACAATGCTTATGATGCTTGTTAGAAAGTTTTAACTGGTCTAATACATTTACATATTAATTGACATAACACTTTCTTCTGCATTTGTAGAACATATTGTACACTATGTGTGAAAGGATTAATATTATTATGATAAAATAAATTATACTTAATAATATATCTCAGCTACGAAATACCACGAAACATTTCTTTCGATATTAATTTTTTTGAGTAACCAGTATAATAATTGATTGCCAAAGTATTATTTAAATTTTTATTTAAATATTTTGTTTTAGGGAAGAAGCAATGGTAATGGCAAATCTTCGTAAACGTGTGGCAGCCGTTGAATTAAATCGCAAGAAACCGCAAAATGAAGATCCAAATGCAAACGACACTGGACAAACTGAACCATTACTAGATAACCGTCCGCTATTGCCAAAGGTAAGTCGTTAAAAGACTAAATTATTATTTTAATGGTTATATTTTGACAGACATGAACTTTTAAATGAGTTAAAAAAACAAATTTTTTAGTTTGCCCCCTAGTAAATATAAAATAATTCTAACATCTACTATTTTCCATATATTTCCAAATCGGTTCCAAACAGACAGTATTTTTGTAGCGTGAAAAGGAGTGTATAAAGACTAAAGAGTAAACAGGTTTCAGACGTTGAGCAAAGGTTAATTTTTTTTTTTTATTAGAACAAAAATTAATTTTTTTGTCTGAATTATCTTAAGCCGGGATCTCGTTAAGAGAGAATTTAGCAACAGAAACAGAATCCTTTACATTTAAACAGCATTTATTCTGCAACAAAATTTAGTGTCAGAAAAATTCATTCTGTCCACAGGAATTGAATAACCTCAAACGAAAAGGCAGCAATCTCATGAGATTCTGACCAGAATTTCAGTAGCAGAATAAATTTTTCTGTTTCTGATTCTGTTCTGTTGCTAAATTCTGTTTTAACGACATCCCGGCTTTAGAGATACATAAATGTACTAAATGTAGTTTATTTTATACTAGTTCGGGTTGCAAAGTTCAAAAAATTTAGATATTTTATAATAATAATAGTATTAATAATAGTAAAAATAATATTAATATTAATTTTTTTTTAAAACACAAAAAAGGTAGTATTAATAAAATTACAAATATTATGATTTTGGTTTTTTTTTGTTTTCCAAGCACAAAACTGAGCTTACTACGTATTTCATTTTGCAATAGAATTATTATTTTATTTTTCAGAAAATACTGTACTTGGCATTAATTTTATTAACTTTCACGTCGTTCAGTGCAAAATTTAAAATTGTTCATACATTAATGTATGTATTGTAAAGATAATTTATTTAAAAATCAAATTGTAAAAAAATTTCTTAAAAAAAAAAAATTCAAATTTATTTTTAAATACTTTGGCTTTAGATGACTATGATAATTTTATTTGTCATGGCAATGTGCATATTTTTGGAGTTTATACTTCTTTAGTCGCGTTGTATTTTCGAACTTTTGGTAGAGGGTAAAAATCCATTTTCGAATCGAGTTCGAAAAGTCATCATCACTTTTCTCAGAATAATAAGAATAAGAATACTTATTTTTTTATTATATTTACGAAACCCAAAATCATATGGACAATATGGCTTAGTGGCTAGAATATCAGACTGTAAGCCTGAAGGTGCCTGGTTCAATTCCCAATGACAAGATTTTCGTTGAAATATTTAAAAAAATTTTTCATAATAATTAGTTTTTTTGAGATATTTAAACAAATCAAAATGTTTTTATCAGCCACTAATTTATAATTTTTTTTTAATTTTCTATATAGGTACGTATTCTATATACATATTCTATGTATGATTCTTATTTTTGTTTGGGTCATAACAGTTGTAGAAAAAATTGTTATTAAAACATTTAATTTAGTTTTACTTATTAACAATTCCTTATTTTTATTTTAATTATAATTTATTTATTGCATGATTTATCCCCATCCTCAGGCCAAATTATCTACAAATAATTTATAATTATTATTATTCTTTTTTAAATATCAATACAAAAAATAAAAAACAAAAAACAAAAAACTTACTTGCAGATCAAAATCTACCAATAAAATTATAAAATTAAAATATCAAAAAATTAAAAAATTATGTATAAATATTTAACAAATACTAACATTTTTTTAAATAAATATTAAATATATTAACATTAAAAAACTAAACAAAAATAAATAATTAAAATTAAAAACAAAAAACAAAAAACTTTTTCGTCATTATTTCAAATCGTCCAAATCAATACTAAATAAAAGCTTTTTTATTATTTTTTATTTTTTCTCATTTGGTCAATTATCGTTTTATAGGAATTTTTTATGTATGCATATTATAAAATTAAAATGTAGCTAAAAACTTATTTGAGAACTTAGTTGAAAACTGTAAAATTTCATATATGAATTAATGCAATTGAATATTGCTATAAAATGGATGTAAAAAATATTGGAAACTTTAGCAGATACATAAATTTAAGTATCTATATCCTATTTCATTTTAAAAATTTAATTGTAAAAAAAAACTATGCTATTCAGAAATCAGTTTTTTAATAGCGGGTTGAATAAACTATTTTTCAATATTGTGGGCAGCGTTCTGCAATATTCACAGCTTTTTCTTATTTTCACAATAGAATTAACATAATCTTGTGATCATTCATAAAAAATGTAGACACCGGATAAAATATCACTAAAGTCCCAACTAATTTTCAAACATGTTTTACCACTTACTATGACAAGACAGCTATAGGTATCAGTGGCGTGCGGTAACTTTTATTTGAAGGTGTGCAGAGTTGTCCCACTCTTGGATAGACCCAGAACCAATGACGAGGACGTGGAGGGACTATGGTTCCATTTTTTTTTATTTTTATTAATCTAGATTGTAGTTAATTTTAATTTATAAAGTTTTGAATGAAATTTAATTTCACAATAGTGCTTCTCCTGAAAAAACACACGAAGCAGTGATAGAACTGCCTACAGAAGTTTATACTTAAAGATTTAAAATATGAAATAACAGTGGCTACAAATGATAGGCTGCTGAGTACAAAATGTAAATTAAAATATTTTACCCTCTACCAAAAAAACGCACAACGCGGCTAAAGAAGTATGAACTTCAAAAAATGTTCGTATATTTTGCTCCGGCACGACCTAACCGTAGCTCCCCACCCAAAAATTTTTTTTCAGGTAATATTAATTTCACCGGAGATACCTATTTTGAAAAAAAAAAAATTTTTCTTATATTTTGCTCCGGCACGACCTAACCGTAGCTCCCCACCCAAATTTTTTTTTCAGGTTATCTTAATTTCACCGGAGCTACCTATTTAAAAAAAAAAAAAATGTTCGTATATTTTGCTCCGGCACGACCTAACCGTAGCTTTTTTGCTTGTAATATTGGGCCCTATATATACATATATTTGAAATTAAAAAATCTTGTCATTGGGAATCGAACAGTCTGATGTTCTAGCCACTAAGCCATATTGTCCATATGATTTTGGATTTCTTAAATATAATAAAAAAATAAGTATTCTTATTCTAATTTTTCTGAGAAAAATGATGACGATTCTGAGAAAAATTCTATATGAAAATGGATTTTTACCCTCTACCAAAAAACATCAAACGCCGCTAAAGAAGTATAAACTTCAAAAATTTAAAATTAAAATATTCTATATAAAAAAAATTTTCCTGAGAAGCATTAAACTTAATTTTAACAAAAACATTTCAATATAAATTTTTTTTTTAAAGACAATATTATTGTCACTTACAATCGTTTACTTTTCAGAACCTAACGATTCTTATTTCAGAGAGAAAAATTCCCTTGAGCGGCAAAACATCAGAAACACAAAACAAAACAAAACACACCTTCACAGTTTTCCACTAGAGTTCTTATGTTCAGAAAGAGAAAAATTTCCTAGAGCGGCAAAACATCAAAAGCACAAAACAAAATAAAACACAACTTCACAGTTTTCCACTAGAGTTCTTATGTTCAGAGAGAGAAAAATTTCCTTGAGCGGCAAAACATCAAAAGCACAAAACAATATAAAAAACTTACACCTTCACGGTTTTCCACCAGAGTTTTTTGTGTAGGATCAGAAATTGTTAAAATGTCGTTTGTTGATAGAGAGGTGCAGAAATTTTGTAGCACACAAAAGGATTTATTTTTTGTTATTTTGCTTGTGTAAAATGATTACGCATGCGCAATGCTGGAATTTTTTTGTATGAAAAATAAAAAGCTTTATTATTTTTGTTCAAGCAAGTTGTGCTAGCACCTGATTAGCACCAAAAAATTTGTTATAACTATAATTGCCGTGCAATAATGGTAAATTTTTAGTTTTTAATTTTTGTCAGATTCTAATGCGATTTTTGAAAATATTCAGAGTACTTTTGTTTGCCAGTGTATATTGAAAAAAAAAACATAATGAGTTAAAAACTCTAGTTAGTTATAATTTTTTTTTATATCTTTATTTTGATAAGGTATTTTTTAAGAGAGTGTGCTCTGCACCTGGAGCACCTTAGACCGCTTGCATTGAATTATGTATATATGTATTTAAACAAGCATTTGTTAATCCTGTTGTAGTTAATAAGATAATAAACGCTAAAAAAAATACGAATTTTCCGGGAGAAAAATAAGTAAGAAAAGTGACCACATTTCATTTCAGCTTCACTTCACTTCAATATTTTACATGTTTTTGTTTTATTTTTTTTACAGAGATCATGTAAACACTCAAGATATAAACATTATATCCTATAAAAAAATTTATAATATTGGACGCACTAAACTCGTTACGAATAATTTTATTAAAGCCTTGAGAAACAACATAGGTATAGGTATATTTTGGCATTGATAGTATAGATATCGATCAAGTAATTAATCATTATAGGTTTTCCCGGCTCAAAATATGCAAAAAAAATTTTTTTTCAAAATAGGTAGCTCCGGTGAAATAAAGATTACCAGACCAAAAATTTTGGGTAGGCATTCGTACTTTGCTGCTGCCTGGCACTTTCAGACTTTTTTAATTTCAAATATATGTAATATTACAAGCAAAAAAAATTACATATCCTATACCAATAAAAAAATGTTTGTTTCTTAAACCTATTATTATGTTAAAAAAAACTAAAAAAAATTAAAAAAAAATTTATTCTTTGGGAATCGAACCTGACTAGTAGTCCAACTCGTTTAGAATTATTCATGAATAATCGGTTAATTGTGAATAATTATTCATAATGGTTAACTACAAATAATTAAAAATTATTTTTAAGTGTTACTTTATGTCGATTTTTATTCTACAAAAAGTACAAATACATTTTTTTTGTTCATTAGAATGGGTATTAACAAAAAAGTAAATAAAAAAATAAAAAGGAAGCAGAGTAAAAAAATCCTGCTGCTGTAATTTTTATGTGCGGTAAGTTTTTTTTTTTATCAATAAAAGCTTATATGTAAACAAAAAAAAAATAAAGGAAAATTTGTTTTGAAAATTAAAAAAATTAAAATAAATTTAAATTTAAATAAAAACCAACAATGACTACTTTTGAGGATTTGTCAAATGATTCGAATAGTTCACTGGACTCTTCCTGTGGTAAGAAAATATTTGATTTTTGAAATAAAACAAGAAAAAAAAATCTCGTCAGGACACTGTAAAAAATAATTTTCTTTTCTTTCAACGTAAAGGTAACTTTTCTGAAAATTGAATTTGATAAAAAAAAATCACAATTCAGAAGTGTGGTTTGGAATTATTTTGGAAGTTTAGTTCTTCCAAATAAAGAAAAATGCATTAAAAATTTATATTGTTCGAAATGTTTGGAAAATGGTGAAATATTTTATTACAAAGTTCAATGTGGTACTTCTAATTTAAGAAGACATTTACAAGTGAGACATAAAATTCTTTTACAAATGAGTTCGAAGGAATGTAAACAGTTTGAGGACGTTGTTAGTATAGCATCCGTTACAAAAAATCAGTCTCCACAAGAAAAAAAGTCTTTATTAGTAAAAACGTTGGCGCTGTATTGCTGTAGAGCCTTTTTCAAAAATTGAAGAACAACCATTTAGAGAAATGCTTTTTGCAATTTCTGAAATAACATCCGATGTGATGCCATCAGCCCAGGCAGTCAGAAATAAAGTAAATGAATTATATGCAACTTTACTGCCAAGAGTTATGGAATCACTTAAAGAAATCGATAAATCAGCAGCAGTTACCTTAGATATGTGGACGGACAGATTTAAATTAATTAATTACATAACATTTACAGTACATTTTATTACAAAACAGTTTAAAATGAAATCATTGCACTTAGTAACAGAAATTTTTGAAAAAAAACATACAGCTGAAAACATAAAAATTTGTTTTGATAATTTTTTACATAAATATGGGCTGATCAATTTTAATATAAAAGCAGTTACGGATGGTGCCGCAAATATGAAAAAAGCTTGCCAATTACTTTTTCTGGAAAGAGATATCAATATTACGAGATACCAATGCAATGCACACTCGTTACATAACTTGATCACGGTTGATTCTTTTAAAAAATATTCAGGGCTTAGATACAAATATGCTGAAATGGAAAAATTTGAAGAAATGATCCAAACCATGAAAAAAATTTACAAAATCCTAAATTACAAATTTGAAGATTTGAAAAAAATGTTTAGTGAAGAAAAAAATAGCAAAATTATTGAATTTTTAATCGAAACTACGAATATTTGTAAGCTGTAAATTTATATAAATACTAAATGCAGTGAAATCGATTAATATTCGGTGACATTATTTTCAAAATTTTGTGAAATATTTTTATAGTTTTCTTAAGTTCAATATTTTTTCATTAGAAAACCACTCAATACTATTTTTTTGTGTTTAGAAATTTTTTTTTCTGAATAATTTTAGAGAAAAAAAATTATTTTCCAAACATTTCAATTTAAAAATAAACTTTTAACTACATATTTTCAAAATAAGAAAAATATTAAACTAAAGAAAGCAGTAAAATTTTGAAAAAAATATGAAAATAATGCGATCCTATATATCTGTACGGTTTTTATGAAAATTGAAAAAAAAATTCTATTTTAAGCTGAAGTTCTAGAAAATGATTCTTTTACTGTACAATTATTTGAAGAAGAAGATAACATAATTGTTGGTAGAAATGATGAATTTACAAGACCTAAAAATTCTATGAGTACTAGATGGAGCTCGCTTTTTGAGATGGTGCGCAGCTTTTCCACTAATAAAAGTAAATTTAATTAATTATTTTCTTTTATAAAAATTTTATAATTTAAGTCGGCTCCTACCTTCCACAGCATATATCAAAAAATCGTTGGCAATATTAGAAAAATTTAGTATGCTGGAAAATTTCGAAGAACATATGAAGCTAGCTGACGCGTTATATGCCGTTTTAGAAATATTTAAAAGAGCCACAACAACATTGGAAGGTGAACTCTATCTAACATTAAACGACAAAATACCTTTTTATTTCGTTGTTTCAGATAAGTAAGTTATTTCCTTGCGAAAAATTCAAATAAACTACCTTGGTTGCAAAATTAATTTGTACAAAAAATATATTTAGGATGCATCAGTTTCTTCAAGACCCAGATCAGTTAAAGCAAGAGCTTGCGAGAGTTTTTATTGAAAATCTTGATGCTAGATTTGATGTCACCGAGGATGATGCAATCGCCGCGTTTTGTGATCCAAGCTTACAGCATCTTACTAAGCTAGAAGATTGGGTGGAAAAAGAGGGTACAATACGAAACAACTAGTGGAAAAAAAAATGATGCAGCATGATATAATTTTTCAAAATGTAATACTCGAAATAGTAAATTTACGAAAACGAATAATCTAAAAGATTCAATTTAATTTAACTATCTGTTTCAATCTAAAAATTGTTTTTTTAGTTAATTTTCTATTTATTGAATTTGTCTATCAGTGTGTCCGGGTGTTACTTGCATTTTATTCAGAAACATTCGTATTTAAACCAAATTTTATGCTATATTTAAAGGCAAATTTATGTGAAGAACCGACAACTTCCAAACGTTCAAGATTATATCTGTTTGCAAATTATTTAGAAGCAGGTGGAACAAAAGACTTTACTACAGAATTTTTAGAATACAAAAATATTCATTCTGTAGTAGAAAATATTCTAGAATGGTGGAAAATAAATGCAGTTACATTTCCTACAATTGCACAACTAGCAAGAATTTTTTTGGCAATACCCTCAACATCGGCTCCTGCTGAAAGAAGCTTTTCGACGGCAGGAAATACCATAACTGCAAGAAGAAGCCAAATGAATGCAAGTCTGGTAGAACAATTTTTATTTGTTCACAACAACTTTGACCAAATTAAATAAAAATACATTTTTGCCCTATTTTCAAGTACTTTGCAATAAATATTTTAATAATTTTGTTTATTTATTTGAATTATTTTATAAAGTTTCGATATTGCAATATTTTTGATATTTTTTAGGTTTGTTTTAATTTTTTTGTTTTTTTTAATGTTTTAAAGAGAAATGGACTAATTTTTTTTAAATAAAAATGATTGATACAATTTAAAAAAAAGTTTTTAATAATATATAGCTTTTACAATTTTTAATAGTGTAATACGTCACTATAAACAATATGTTTGTTTGCGATTTTTAGATAAACCGTTGTGAATGAAATTAATCATGGTTAATTTTTTTTTTATGATTAACCATGGTTAATTATGGTTATTCTCATTGTTAACCATTCGTAACCGGTTACAACGAGTTGGACATCTAAAGCTGACCCCTTCACTCTTATATAGTCTGATGTTCTATCCACTAAGCCATATTGTCCATATAATTTTGGTTTTCTAAAATGTAATTAAAAGATTCTAATTTATGATATTTTATTATAAGTTATACGGTGCAGTGCAATTTTTTTCCCCTTTTTTATTATCTAATATCGAATGTTTGTAAACTTCTGTTTTAGATTTTAAGATTTTTAAAGTAGAATAAAACTCGCACATCTTTTTATGATATTTTGTTATAAGTTGCAATGTGCAGTGCGAATTTTTTCCCTTTTTTTTATTATTTAATATCGAATGTTTGTAAGCTTGTTTTAGATTTTAAGATTTTTAAAATAGAAAAAAACTCGCACAACTTTTTATGATATTTTATAATAAGTGCAGTGCGAATTTTTTCCCTTTTTTATTTCGAATGGTTGTCTTCTGTTTTAGGAAACATGATTTTTTTGCATTATACACTTAATATTGGTAATCAGGATGAAGTTTATTGAAAAATAAAAATTTTTTTTTAATAGGAAAAATAATTTTTTTGCATTATATACTTAATATTGGTAATCTGGATGAATATTTTTGAAAAAAAAAAACACACGAAGCAGTCATAGGAACTGCCGAAAGAAGTTTATACTTAAAAGATTTAAACTATGAAATAACAGTGGCTACAAATGATGGGCTGCTCAGTACAAAATGTAAATTAAAATAAAAATCAGTCCAAAAGCAGTCCATTATTTGTAGCCATTGTTATTTCATAGTTTAAAGCTTTTAAGTATAAACTTTTTTCGGCAGTTCCTATGACTGCTTCGTGTGTTTTTTTGTTCATTGAATCCGTTATTTTTTTCATTTATACCTTTTTATATACTCACGGACTCCAATTATTTCATAATTTCGTTTGGGGTCCCCTTACTTTTGTGGGGACCCTAAAAGAAATTAGAGTACCTTTTATATATTTAAAAAATAAAATCATTATTTCATTACAGTAGAAGTGCGTTAATCCGAACGCAATTTTTTTATTTCAACGTTCGGATTAACGAAAGTTCGGATTATCGCAACCCGATCAACCATTCTTTATACTTCTTGAAGAATATTTAAAAGTCTTGCACCGAATTGGGCAGAAAAATCGATATATAGAATATGTTTTACACTTCTATAATAATATTTAAAATTATTTAACAAACGTTAATTAACTTTAAAAATATTTATCATATTTCGTTGAAGCTTTCTTTAAAAAAAAATCTTTATATTTATTGCATCGCCTTTAAAAGATTGCAATAAAACTTTAGTTAAATTTCGATATAACCAGAAAACGTCGAAAAACTTTATGAATCGATAAAAATATTTTTCTAATTTTCTTTAAAATAATTTAACAGAAATATCTTTATGGATAGTCACCATTTTTTGAAGAATTTGAACTGCTGATAACGATATGATTTTTTATATCGGAATATATTTACTTAACTTTTAAATTTTATAACACTAAATTTCGATGCAGTTCTTTAATATTTTTCTTCATATAAAAATTAAATTTTGTAATAAAAGTCGATAAATATTTTAAAAAAATCAATAGTAATTTAAATTTTACTTTTGATTGGCAAAAATTATCATAGGATGTAGCTGAATGGCTAAGATGCTAACACATGAACGTAAGGGACGCAGGTTCAAACCCCGATAGCGGTGCAAAAATAAATTGTATTAAAAATGTAATTTAAATAAATATTACCTAATAAATATATATGAAAAAAAATTTATAATAAAAAAAAAAAAATAAATAAACAAAAATAATAATAAAAAAAAATAAATAAAAATTTTTTTTGATTTATTTCGGAAAATATGTTAAAGATTTTTTGATACCAATCGATACTGATTTGTGACTGGACAACTTTAAAATCCCGTATCGATTGCTAACAATCGGTAAAGACAAATACACGTGATTTTAATAAAGATTCTTCACGTAAGTGTAAAGAATGGTTGATCGGGAAAGAAAAGTTAGGGTCTCATTTGTTTTCAAGAACAAAAAAAGAACAATAATTGAATTGAAATTTGATATTTAAATTTTTATTTATATCATCTAAAATATTATTTCGGAGAATTCGTAATTGCGAAATGTTAGCTATTATATTTTTGATGCTCCGCATCACAAATTAAATTATCGATATTATTAAGTGCTGTTCGTGATAAAATAATTGTTTCATATTTAGTAAGTACTAAATTTGTAGTACTGATGTGAGTAGATTCTTCGAATATTGCATTCAAATTATTTTCAGAAACATTTGCGATGTCTGAGCTTTCATTTTCCCGAGTTGTTTCTTGTCATTGAAATAAAGCCATTATTTCAAAATCTGAATAATGGACGTATTCCTCTTCCTCAAGTAGATTATTCAACGATTGGATAATACCCTCGACTGATGGCTCTGTTTTATATTTTTATAGAATTTAATTTTGTTTTTATTGGTTGTAATTTTAAAAAATTCTATGCACTAATCCGAACGTACGTTCGGTTTAGTGTACGTTCGTATTATATAACGGTCGGATTATATAACGGTCGGATTACCGCACTTTATTTCAATAAAACTTAAACTTTAACATAAAAATTCAATAATTTAAAAAAAAATAAAAATTTAAAAGGAATAAATAAAAAAATCAATGCGACTTTTGTTGCTGATTATCTTGAACTAATTTGTCAATTCTTGGTTCTATTGTTTGCAATGCTATCCGCATGCAGGCATCTAATCGCAATCGATTGCGTTTTTTGTTTTTACATCTAACCATTGTGGTAAAACGTTTTTCGCACAAATATGGACTAGCCAATTTCCATTGCTGCAGAAAATTGGAGAGGATATTCTGCACGAACATTTACCCAAAATTGTGATACACTTTTACTTTTGAAAATAGATTTCAGACTAGAATCATTTATTAATTCTAGTAATTTGTCTTCTTCAACTGATGTTAATTAATACTTTTATGATTCTTGTATGGATCTTGAATCCAGAGTTTTGTAATGTAACATTCATCATTTGGAAAATATTTATCAAATTTATCAATTAATTTTAAAATGTGACATTAATTATGGAATTTACGTTTTGTTTCTCAAATTGAAATTTTGAATCAGCGATTAATTGTGAATAAAGTGAAAATATGTCATATATTTAAAAATATTAGATTGAGGTCCTTGCATAGATAAATTCAACAACTGATTTAGAATTGTGAAATTATCCGTTAGATACGATAGTTTAGCAACCCAATTGTTGTCATCAAAATATCTTCATAAGCTGGATTTTTTATCATTCTAAAATATTTCAACTTCTGGTTTCAATTCAAATAAACGAGTAAAGATTTTTCTTCGTGAGAGCCATCTGATTTCTGTGTGAAATAGGAGAGAAGTATGGTCGGCGCCAACTTCTTCACAAAAAAATTGAAAATAATCTTGAATTTAATTATTTTCTTTTATGATATTTATAATTTTTACAGCATTTTTCATAATGTCATTAAATTCTGTACTCATTTCTTTAGAAGCTAATTGTTCCGTATGGATCAAACAACGAGTAGTTATTATATTTAGATATCCAATACGTTTTATTCTTGATGTAATACCCTTATGACATCCAGTCATAGAAGCAGCACCATATGTGCAAATTGTAACACAGTTTTCCAAGAATAAACTATTAGTATTCAGAAATGAATCGATTTTGTTAAATATATTTTCTGCTTTTGTATCTGTTTCTAAATCTATGCAAAATAGAAATTATTCAGATATATCCATTTTTTTATAATCAATATATCGAACATACCCTAAGCATATACTTTTGTTAGCAATATCTATTTGCAATGTAAAATAAGAAGAATTTTTAATATGGTTAATTAACTGCTCCTGAAGATCATTAGCTATCAACATAGCTCTTTTACAAATTGTGTCGTTTGACATAGCCATTTCTTTAGATTTGTTTGACACATTTGGTTCAAATAGATCTTTACTAATCATGTCAGGTTTTAATAAAATTTCAGCTATTGTGAATGGTTTTTTTGCCTTGGCAACATGAAACGCTGTAATAAATGAAGCTTTTATTTTATTTTTATTTTGATTAGTAGTAGTCATTTTCATGGCAGCCTTTTTATTTTTTAATTCGTCTTTTTTCTTATAAAATAATTCTGTGTTTTGTTTTTATATTATTCATGCTTAGAATTTAAATGCCTTGTTGGGAATTTAAATGCCTGGTTTCATTGTTTCATTGGACAGAACTACACCACATAACGGTTTTGTAGTTCCTTGAACTTCTGTACTTGTAAACCCATATTTAATATAATCACGGTCGTATTTTCTTATTTTAATGTTACTTAATTTTATACCTTTATTTTTAGGGCTTGTGGTTTCTTCTGTTGCATTATTCATTATTTCATCATCGGAACTTTCTTTTGTATTTTCTTCATAACATTTTCTTTTTGAATGTCCTTCTCCACGATTAGTTGCATAAAAATATTTCTCTAATGTTCCTACTTGTTTTTTGCTCATTTTTACGGCCTTATTAATGAATAATTAAAGAAAAAAAAACACAAGAGCTGTCATGGGACACCCGATTGGAACGTAGTTCCTTAGCGTACATATAAGTAACTTTCATTTTTTATCAATTCAAAATTTTATTAATTTAAAAAGAAACTTTTTTCTACTTTTCCCAGTTTTCTCTAATTTTCCATTTTTTTCATTTAAAGAAACCTTTTTTAAGGAGCAATTTTAGACTGTTTTTCGAATTTCGAAGATCTTTTTGAGATCGAAAATTCAAAAAGCTAAAACTAACTAGTCCCAGATGCCCTTCAAATGAAAATTCTGCGATGCCTAAAAAAAAAGTTTTAAAAGTAGACTTTTGGAAAATAATTTTTTTCACAAACATTTACCTTAAAAAAAATACACAATTTTTATTTACATTGAAATTAGTACGAAAATCTGAATTTTATTTGAACTATAAAATATTAGTTAATAATAAAAAATTAATATTTTCGAAATATTTTATTTTCTAAATATTTTATTTTGTAAATATTTTATAAAATCAAATAAAATTTAAGTTTATCAATTTTCATACAGAGTTCAATAAAAACAAAAGAACCGTCGCGGGATGTCTAATAGATGTGAAACATCGGAATTATTTTGTACAAATAATATTGATAGATAACTATGATAGAATTTTTGATTTTTATTTCATGGATGTGTTCTTCTTTCTGTTTTATTTCTATTAATTATTAATGCAAACCAAAGAACACAATATTTATTAAAATAACTAAAAAATTAGATTAAAAAAAAATTAAAATACCTAAATTTTTTTATAGCACGAACGGATTTCTTTAATGTATCATAAGATTATAAGAAAATAAGTGTGGAAAGGCTATTAGTTAGTTTTTTTTTTTTTGTATGAAAAAATCCAGTTTCTAAGTTAGTTCTTATTTCATTCGTACGACGGTGTATACCCAATCAATCTGTATGCATTTTAATAAATTTGCATTATAGCATAATAAAGTCAACGACAGTGCCAATCAATCTGTATGTATTTTAATAAATTTGCATTATAGCATAATAAAGTCAACCACGGTTTGCACTAAGTGACAAGACAACAAAAAGCGAAACAAATAATCCAATTTCAAACTTCCAAACTTGAATGATCAAAAAAATTAAAAATAAAAGGTTATTTAAAAAATAAAAAAATATTATTTTGCTTAAAAAAGTGCGATGAGTTTTGAGTTTTATTTAAAAAAAAAATCAAATATTTAACATTCAAATAAATAAAATATAGTGAATTTAAATATTTTTAAAAAAAATCAATATTTCAAAATTAAAAAAAATAATTTTTTTTACCTTTTTTTTATCATATGTTTAGCGACACTAGGTGTTCAAATTTCCAATAAATTTTTCCACAAGAGCGTTTGATAAGGAACTACGTTCCAAAAACACAAAATATCACTAATATTCGACGCAAAAACGGTACTTGAACTAGAACTAAATAATCACAATTTCGACTAATAAATAAAAGTTATGGATATATTTTGCACAAAAATTGAAATACTCAAAGCCTACTTCTACAATTTTCTAAAAAAAATTTAAAACACCAATTCTAGAAAATAAAGCTTTTAATAAATTCATCAATACAATTATCATAACTTGTATACTAGTAGAAATTTAGAAAGCTTGCGTTATCAAAACACAAACAAATTACATTGCTTACATGGGAATGTAATTTAATGGGCATGTGATCGGTATGTTGTATTTACTACCATAGAATTTAGATCAGAATTTATATGCGTCAATACACATCCAATCATTAAATGCTTCATATTGAATAAAAATTTCCTTTAAATGCTTCATAGTCAATAATGAATTCCTTTAAATGCTTCTAAGTGAATAATGAAATCATTAAATGCTTCAAATTGAATTTTGCGTAATACCTAAACAAAAATAATATCACTCACAATATTTCAATACAGACAAATACCAGCAAAAAATGAAAAAAAAATTTGTTTATCGACTTTTGTTTATTTTTTGCATTGCAAATGTATAGACTGCAACTACCTCTCACATAGGCTTGCCAGATAAAAATTTCTAAAAAAACGTACCCACAAAAATTTAAGTGCATAAAAAAGAAAACAAAATATAAGTAAATGTTATATAATTGAATTGCATTTAAAAAAAAAAAAAATTGAATTAAATATAGCACCATTGCAAAATTTTTATTTAATATATGACAGAACCCTTTAAATAAACAAATGGGTAATTTGGCCTTTAAACAAAAACGCTGCATAATATAAACGAGCCAGCAGTATAATATAAACGAAACTGTGTTCGTAATACGAAAATGGTAAATTTATGTTTTCCTTTTTGGGGTATTTATTATCTCATTCGGTTTAAATTACAACAATTTTTAAAAATTTGTTTCAACTTTAAAAATAATCAGTAAAAAACGTACCTTTGGGTACGTTTTCACAAATTTCGGGTATAACGTACATTCTAATTTTGTAAGCCAAAATAACGTACGGTACGTTTAAATAACGTACACCTGGCAAGCCTACTCTCACATGCATATTAAAACAGTATATTAGATATGTTAACAAAATTTGTTATACAAGTCGTTCTGTATTTACACAAAAACACATAGATACTTGTCAATATATATCACTCGACCTGCGGTCTCGTGATATAAGTATTCACTCTTGTCAATGTGTTTTTGTGTATACACAACTCGTAATTAATAACAAATTTAGTTAACATATTCAATTATCTACTATTTCTATAAAATTCAACTGTCACTGCATCGTAATGTTTCATGTAAAATAGTTCGCAGCTCCTAGGCTGAAGACTGTACTAAAAAGTTTAGTGAACAAATATAAAATTCTTTTTCTAAGTAACCCAAAGAATTTGAAGAATAATATATGCAATAAAAAAATTTCCAGTGTATATTCTACATAATTTGGCGACCCCTAGTAAACTTTCAACGGACCCCCAAGTGTTTAGAACATTATTATTATTATTATTATTAGATTGATGAAGCTCAAATCATTAATCTGGCATCCATTGAACTTTCATCACAGCAAATCCATCATCTGATGACAATTGTTCCCATGAAAAACTTAGAATATCTGGTACACAATCATCTTTTGGACCAGTTATTGCTTGAATCAAAGTATCAGCTCATTCTCCTATTTTGGTTGTAGCTGTTATAGAAATTCTGTAATTTGTTCCGGGATTAAGTTTAACTAATTTAACACGACTTACTCGGGGATGGATCAGATATATGTTTTACCCTTTCTTTTCGGGGTTCTAACATTTTAACCTATTCATAATAAATTTTATAACTAACTAATTTTCCATTGAGCCGAAGAGGTTTCTTCCATGATAGTATAATATAAGATCCCTGAGAAACCAAGAGAGTATGCCGCGAAAGACTTTACTGCAAGCGGGACATCTTCGGGTGTATTGAAATTGATAAAGCACTAGCTGGACCATTATAACGGTCATTATATCCCATAATATGTGCAAGATTTTTCGAATCTGGTTTAAATTTAGTTACGAGTGCTGAGGGCATCTTTAGCATTTATGTCACAGTAGTTATCTTCTTCGTCTGTCCATGATTGAATTTTGTAACCTCGGAAATGAGCACGAATGCTCACTATATTAACTGGGTTCCAACTTAAAACTGCTGAAATACTTTTGATAGCTTTTATCACTGTAAAATTTGATTGGGCTTCAAGGGCTTTATTTCTCCAGACCAACCTCGTTTCTCTTCAGGAATAATATTACATTGACCTAAAGCATGGATAGCAACCACTTTAATTTTATATGGAACAAAACTGTCGGCCGTCATGGTGTAGTGGTATTGTCATTATCCTACAGTGTGTTCGATTCCCATCTCGGGCTGGAATTTGTGTGAATTTTTCAATTGTCCACTTGATCAAAGTGTTTTTGTTTTTTTTATAGTAGGTGGATTTAGGACAACATAATTTTCTTTTTTCCAAATCGTAGATATCTTGATGTTCCCACTGTGAGTGAAGCTGAAATGTCACGTTCGGTTGATTTGTTGCATTTTTTTTTCAAGTTATTACCCAGTTATTTGATTCGGTACCTTTTCCGTCTACGTTGCCTACAGCAGCGGTTTCCAAACTTTATATTACTATGCCCCATATTAAATAAAAATAAATCTTTACGGACCCCCAAAGTAAAAAAATATACACAAATTGTTAAATATTAAATAAAACATATATTTACGAATTCTTTAAAATAAAACAAGTTAAATTTTTTTTTTTTAAATATTTAATTAGAAAATAGCATTAACAATTAAAGGTAATAAAACAATAAGGCGTTCATGTTGTATAAAAATTATAATTCGAGAGAACCGAAAAAAGGAATTTGGAAAAAAGATTGTAAAATATCTTTCATCGATTTGAATTGTTCAAAATTTTTAAAACAATCACATAATTCTTGGGCTTACCGTGATTTTCAATAAATAATTAGATTTAAAAATAAAATTAAATCATATAGCCAAAGTAAAAACAGAAAATTAAAAAAAAAACGTAAAAATAGTCGTCAACAATAGGGTGGATGTACCTAAGTTCGGCCAGCCCCAATAGTCGGCCACTTTCATCTTTTAATTTAAAAAATAAGGATTTCGCGCCTAAATAAGGACTTGTTTCTTTTTTAGATGAAAATATCATTGTCTCTCTCCCTATTGACAACTTCACCAATGCTCTAACTTCGTAAATTTGATTTAAAATAACAGTTCAAAATTTTTATGTTTGCTTCCAACGAGTCAAGACGTGATTTTTTATTTTTTTTAATAAGATTTTTAATCAGCTAAATAGTGATTATTTTAATCGGACTTTGAAATTATTCAGGTAAGTTAATTTTTTATTTAATTTAAATATATTTTAAATCAAAATATTTAAAAAAAAACAAAATTATATCTTTTTTTATTATTTTTTTATTTAATTGAAATCTGTGGCCGACTATAGGACACAAGATCATAAAGTCGGCCACCCCGGCCGACTTTAGGAACATTGGATTTTTTTCTTTTTTATTTCAATTTAATACTAAATGTTAGCTTGACATTTTTACTTTCATTATTTCGTCAAACTAGCAATTTATTTCAATTTGTTCCAATATTCGGCCGGGGGTTTTTGATCTAAGGTTTGGGTGGCCGACTTTAGGAGCATTTAAATTTAAAGTGATCCTATGTTCGGCCATTACTTTTTTTGTGTTTTAAATATCCATAAACATTATTTTTTATTAAAATAAGAATAGGTATCTATAGAAAAATAAATTATTTCTGAAACATTTCATTATTATTGAAACATCATGAACCGACCACTTAAAAAATATTTACCCGAAACTGTCGAAATTGCCTTAAGAGACATTAGGGAAAATGGAATTTCGATTCGAAAAGCTGCAGAAAAATATAAAGTACCTAGGTCGACATTGCAAGAACGAATGCAAGGAAAACTCCAAACAAAAATGGGGCCGAAAACCATGTTAACAGAGGAAATAGAGCAGGAAATAGTTCTTTGGATTCAAAACCTTGCAAAATGTGGATTTCCGTTGAAAGTCACCGATCTGTTGAATACGGTACAAAACATCGTTAAGGCAAATAAAATAAAATCAACATTTACTGATGATCGACCTGGCCGTAAATGGTACACATGTTTCATGTCAAGACATCCGGAATTTAAGATCAGCTGAAACTGTAAGCAAAGGCAGAGAAATAATTACAGATCAATTAATAAAAAAATGGTTCTCCGAACTGCAATTATATTTAGAAGAAAATAATTGGCAGGATATAATGAACGATCCTAGAAGATTTTTTAATGGGGATGAAGCCTCTTTCTCCATGTGCACAAAATCGAGGGTGGTAAAATGTGTACACGGTTCAGTTAGGTAACGAAAAAGAAACACTAACCGTACTACTTACCTTTGACGCAGAAGGAAAAACTTTGCCACCAATGGTCGTTTTCCCCTATAAACGGATACCGAAACAATTTCAGACTCTGTGAACAAGGATTGGTTTATTGGGATTAGTGAAAGTGGCTGGATGCGTTCGGAAACATTTTTCGAGTATGTAGCAAATTGTTTTGATAAATGGGTATCCGAAAATAATGTTCCACGTCCGGTGATTTTATTTGTGGAGGGACATAAATCCCATTTAACTATGGAAAATTAATAAAACCGAAACAGCAAAAAAACAAAAATAAAA
Source organism: Hybos culiciformis (assembly GCA_964007475.1). Taxonomy (NCBI): domain Eukaryota; kingdom Metazoa; phylum Arthropoda; class Insecta; order Diptera; family Hybotidae; genus Hybos; species Hybos culiciformis. Next base: position 56,067,996 of record OZ023274.1, on the reverse strand, counting down.
GAACTTTGTGTGCCAAATGTAGCGAAGAAATGATTAGTGATACCGAAGATGAAGAAATGATGGGATTAGGGTGTGACGAGTGTAGTAAGTGGTATCATTTGAAATGTACCATATTCGAAAATGATTCTTATGATAATGCCAAATATGAGTACTTTGATTGTGGAAAATGTGATAAATAAAATCGTTTTAGTTAACTTTTCTATGCAATTTTTGTGATTACTATTTTAATATATATGAATTAGAAGTTTAGTTTTAGTTATTATTTTTATGAAAAGAATTTATGTTTTGTTTGTTATTACAATTTTATTTTGATGTTATGTTATTAATTTGAATAAAATTTGATTTTATAATTAGTTCTTACATATTATAGGTAGAAATAACATTGTTTTATTTGTGGCCGAGATTAGGAACAAAAACGGCCAGTTTAGGAACAATAGTGGCCGACTATAGGCAAATCATGCTTTTTTTATTTAACTACTTAAAAAACAAATAAGAGTATATAATTATTAAAATATCTTATTTTTTATTCAATTATTAAACATTAATGATTCAAAAAAAATAAATTTGAGCCCGATAGCTTGCCCTAGGATTTAATAGTAACGAAAATGTACGATGATAACGCTTAAGTGGCCGAGCATTGGCACATTCACCCTATAATAAATTAGTACGATAAAATATTTTCTTAAATTAAATCAATTTGCAAATATTAAAAAAATTTATTTTGAATTTAAAATATTTATCGAAAATCGAAACTCATCTTGATTTTTATTACAATCGGAACTAATTTTCTGTCTAGGGGGGTACTTTTTTGATTTTCACCCCGTACTTCTTATCACACTATCAATAGCCTACTAAGGCAGAAATATGAAACTACAATTTCTTAGAATTTGGTTTGATCGTATTAAACAAAACAATTGATAGAAAAACGGAACGAAAATTATTTTGAATTCATGTTATGACTAATTCGTGTTAAAACAGAGATGAGTGTATATGAATTGAATCATATAAATGCACGCAAAATTTAAAAGTGTTATTATAAAATTAGGTATATTAAAAAACTTCGCGATATTAAAAATTTTGCGACCCCCCTTCAATTAGTTTGCGACCCCCAGGGGGTCGCGCCCCCTAGTTTGGAAACCGCTGGCCTACAGTGTGTTCGGTGGTGGGTTCGATTCCCATCTTGGGCTGGAGTTTGTGTGAATTTTTCAATTGTCCACTTGATCAATGTATTTTTATTTTTTTTTTTTTTGAAGTAGGTGGATTTAGGACAACATAAGTTTCTTTTTTCCAAATCGTAGATATCTTGATGTTCCCACTGTGAAGCTACAAAATTTTATTCATCGTATGTTATATTACAGAATAATATTGTTTCAATAAAATAAAAAAATATGTAAACAAAATAAAACTTGTATTTTAGTTGAAAAAGAATTATTAATTTTTTAATATATTTTTATCACAAATTTAACATTGCCAATTGAATTATTTTAAGTACTAAAAACCAATAAAAATGGGCGTCTAAAATGAATTTCGCATCGGGGCGCTACTAATGCCGGCACTGGTGGTGAAGATCGAGTTTTATTATTAGCAATCACACGAAATGTATAATTAACATATAGATTCATTTTAGCAATAAAACCGGTTGAAGGAACTTTTTCAAATGCTATTTGCCAAGTTTTAGGTGTAAATGGAGTCTAATATTGTATTGTATAATATAAAATAGAAGACCGGTTATTACTCCTAGAGATAGCCGCTGAATTCACGCCTCTTCAGTATGACATTCAATTAATTTCAACTCTGGAGCATTCGGAACACTTTGAACTATTAGAATAGCTTGAGCTCAAGCTTCATCCAATTTAACTCGAGCATAGCAGGTGTTCAAGAGTTTTTTCTATATTCAAGCTGTCATTTATTTTTACAAATATAGCTGTCCAAATCGTAGATATCTTGATGTTCCCACTGTGAAGCTGGAATGTCACGTTCGGTTGATTTGTGGCATTTTTTTCCAAGTTATTACCCAGTTATTTGATTCGATTACTTTTCCGTCTACGTTGCTGGAATTTTTATAAGGTACATTCGGTTGACTTGTACAAGAAACAAGACTCAGTGCGTCTCGATTGTGGTGAACAGGGCCGGCTTAAGCTGGAATCGGTGGATGCAAAGCGTCAGGCCGCCTCTTGTAAAGGGCGCTTGTAAAAAATAGAATTTTAGTCGCAAGAAAGATTAGTTGGTTTAGCAAAGGCTCTTCATCTTTAAGCCAATCGATTGTAATTAATATTGACGTAATTAATCTGCAACGGGCGGTTACGGGAGATCCGGAAACTACTTGATAAACTTGTGGCGCATCAGTTATTCTAGTTGCACGTTTTATATCGATACTACCATTCGCTAGTTGGCTTCCAAATTTATTTACAGCATGTATGCTCCAAGTTCTTTAATTTCTAAATCTCCGGTTTCCAATATTTTATAATAAGCACCGGTTATTTCAATATCTTTGCGAAACCACTGAACTCTTGTGCTTGGTGCACCATAAACTCGACAACGCATTGTAATATTTTACCAATTACTGTAGATTCTTCCTTTGTTGCTTCAGTGATTTCAGGAGACATTGTTAATACATTTATGTAAACATCTTTATAAACATAATACAAGAAGTTTGTAGCATTGCAACCAAAATTGCCAGTATCTTCTTTCAACAAATTCTAGATTATAATCCCGTTTGATTGAACAATTCGTCTTGGATTTTTCAGAGACCGTTAAATTAGTTTTCCATTATGAATTCATTTTATAGATGGCTATGGAACATCTGCAGATTCGCTCTTGAATTCAATCTTTTCATCTTCAGCTGCATTTTGTATTTTAGGTTATAGTAAAATATGGAATAAAATACAAAACTTCTAATTTATAGAATAAGATTGTGCGATTCCGACACCATTTTATAACTCACAAGTGTATAAACCGATATCTTCGAGTCCAACTCTAATTATTAATGTTTTTTTCATAATACACTGTATAATGCGTTTGCTGCCTGTCAAAGGCAGGCCATCTTTTCGCCAAACCGTTTGCAGTAGAGGTGTTTCACCAAAAACACAACACATCTCTCGTTGCTTACCCCAATTAGCGACTTGAATGTATTGACGAACAGGTTCATGTTTATTTTGGGGTGGACTAACTCCTGTTTGAACTACGTCAAATACAACTCGATTACCTATTTTGTACTCAAATGAGGTAACGAAACAAACATAATAAAAGTCATCTTCACGGGTTACATTTGAAAACCAAAAGTTTCCTTCGGAGTCTAAAGTCATTCGAAAATTATTGATTGCTTGATTCTACCTTCAGAGTCTTGAATCAACTAATTATAAATTGGTTTTGGTAAACAACCATCTGGAGGCTCACATTGCAACTTAAAAGGTTCATCTTCATTAGTCAAGAAAATTTTTTGCATACCATTCTTAAAGGTATTGAGTACAAAAACTGAATTTGATATAGCCACACCAAATTTCTTTTTAGCGATACACTGATACTGTCCCAAGTCTTCTAACAAAATTTTAGGATGTCATGTTTGGAAGAAGGTAAAATTGAGATAGAAAAAGAAAGATATTTTAAGAAACCCCGACCATGTCTAAAAAAAAAAAAAATTTAAACCTAAATGACTACGACGTCATTCTTCAGCTTGTGGCTATGGCCACCTATTGCTGTACCTTACATCAGCATTTCTTTTTTCCGCTAGGACCTATGAGGAAGATTTAATGAAACATAATTTTTTTAATCAAGTTACATAGTATTTATTTATAAAAAAAATGTAATTTTTAAAAATTTAAAAGTTTCCTACGATAATGAAAAATATATAAAAAAACTAATCTAATTAATTTTGATATGTAAAGAATTTTTTCTTACAATTATAATTATTTATCTTTAGGTATATTTAAACATAAATATCTTATATGATAAAGATGAGTATTTATATATATATATATAAAAAGAAATTAAAATTTTTTTTTTTTCTGTTAGGTCTGCATATTTTTCGCTAGATGCTTGGATGATCAATTTCTGAACTGTTTTCCGTGTCTTCTTGTTTTCAAATCTTTTAGTTTTCAAATCAGTATCAAGGAAAATAAAAAATAAAAACATTATAAAAAAATTATATTAAAACCAATTTTTTTAGTTATTTTGAAGAAGTGAAAAAAAATTTAGTTAGTTGCAGAGCTTAACTTACTTATACTAGCAAAAAAAAAAATTAAAAAAAAAAATCTACTTTGTTTGGTTACAGACAAAACCCAAAAATGTTTGTAAAAATTTTTACATTGGGCCTAACCTCGGAAAAATATTAACTTAAATCTTTGGGACTTATATGGTTACATAAATTCCTATATTAAATTCAAAAATTGAATTTGATACACTGAATTTCAAATGAGAATTTTAACTAAAAACGTATCCTAGAATTAACGCAACATTAATACGGTGTTTACACCAAGGGATTAAAAGCGGATTGGAAGAAATCCTAGGGTCTTTGTCTGATTGAAACTCACATTTTCATATAAAAAATTTTCTCGGATTGCAAGTAGGATTGGCCAATCCGAGAATTTCAGTGATGAATTTAAATAAATTGGAATAAAACATAGCTAATTTGCTAAATATCATTGTGGCAAAAAAATGAATGAAGTTTGTTTGTATGGAAATTTGTGGCAAGTGACAATTTGATTTGTCAATTGTAATAAAAAAATATGTTATTGACAACAAAATGGAAATTATTTTAAACTTTTAAGAAAAAAAATTAAATTTATTTTATATTTTTTCTTTTTTTTTTCTTTTTATAAGTTAAGCCATAGGATCTATAATAGAAATGGATGACTACTTAGTGCGCCGTTTCGAAAATTAAAAAAAAAACAAAAGATTAGAAAAAAGCATTGAAAAGGGAAAAACGTAAGCCGCTTTGATAAGCTGGTCACGATGCGCCTATTATAATCACTTTATGATTTCTGTGGATACTTACCAAAACTATTATGCTCTCTTTACATAGGGAAAAATAATTTTCTGTAATTGTTTTATTCATAGCTTAATTCCTCAAACTTGCCCAACAAATGATTTTTGTTTCAAATTTTCCATTATTTGACTTCCATCCTTTTATAATACATACCTTCATTTTTAGATTTTCCTTTGCTAAATTTCACTAAATTTAATTTTTTTTTTCTTCAAAATTAAAAATTTTGAAAATTATGATGACAAAATAATAATAAAAAATTTTTTCGGTTACTTGATGTCGAGCCGGAAATAAGTGAATTAAAATCCAGTTGAGCTTGTTTAATAAAGTTACTTGCTTTTTTCCCTTTTCAATAAGAAAATGCGTCGTTGTTTACAAATTTTCAATTTTTGCAAAATTTTCATACAAAATTTTGACAAGTAGTCATCCATTTCTATTATAGATCCTGTGAGTTAAGCTATATTCATATGGACATAACATTTTGGGGTTTCAGCAGATGCCCAGTGACATCTCCTGACCGACCGGATGAAGCATCATTGATCAGTTTTACTCGAAGCTTTTCTTAACCGGGTACCGCACGGTTTGGTTGAGATAAGGAACGATCAATAAAGTCCTTCCACTTATGACTGTCCTTCACTGTCACTGTCAATGGACACAAAATCATGATTGCTCAGTGATTTTGTGTCCACGCCAGTGGCAGGTGAGCCAGTCATAAAACCACAACGTAGTATGGATCCTCCCGTAGGTAATCGGTATATCTTAGCTTCGGATTCTTGGATAGGCCCAAGAATCCTCCACTAAGATTGGGATTTTGGTTGTTATTAGAGCTAGCATTAAATTGCTCCGCTCTAATAACAATCCACTGCAGTTGTTGTCCTTGGCCAGTAAAATAAATTTACTTGGTCTCGGACGCACAACTGCAGTACTTAAAGAAAACAAGGAAAATTAATCCTCAGTTGTTCTGTCTTGGCCGATGTTGTACATCCTGCCAAAACTGAACAACCGAAGCAAAGACGGAGTTTTCTCCATTTCTCTTACCTTTTAGTTTTCAAATCAGTATGAAATTGCTATTGGAAATGCATTTCTTTTTATATGATTTGAATAAATGCCAGTCCAACAACAATTTCACACAAAACAAAAAAAATGAGAATTAGAATTAGTAATATTTCTAATGGTTTTAATATTATCAAAAAATTAAAAATTTGATACTTTTTTTTTTTTTGAAAATATGTTAGGCATGTTATGCATGTTTTTTTTTTTTATTTTTTTTATATATTTTTTTTTATGTATCTAAAATATAAACAAAATATAAAACGATACTGTACTGTAGCTTAATTAAGGTAAAAGAAATTTTAAACATAGCAACAAAAAAATTTTCTCTTTCAGACTAATTTTTAGTTTAATTATGTTTATTAGGGGTTTCTAAAGAATTTAAGGTCATTAAAAAAAAAAATTCATAATTAATTTTTTCGCATGAAAAATATGTAAAAAAAGAATTTGTTCAGTTAATGAACGTATATCAAACTTCACGGTAACATCTCGAAGAAATTTTGTCGAGAAGTCTTGTCTCGACGAGAAATGGCACAGACGAGAAACGGAGGCTCCGTACGATCTGACAAGAACCTAATTTTTTTATTATTATAAGATGTTTATCATGATATTTTCATTTTATACAAGTTTTACACACACACAGTCAAAAAAAATCTGCATCTTCGAAAACAATCAATGTAAGTTGTAAGTAATATAAAAAACCTACATATTTATATATATTTTTAACAAAAAAGTTGTAAAAGTTGTTAAGAAGATTAGAATTATATATTAGAAATAAAATAAAATTATAACTCAACATGTCGATATTGTGCCTAACAGCTTAACAATATAAAATTGAAAGTTTTTGTATTATTAAATTATTCCTATCTAATAAATGGGCAAGCATATTTACATGCATATTTACATGGTATGGTCAACTAAGGATTTAACAAAAGTGTTGAAAAAAAATTGTTTTTTTATTTAATGAGTATTTCAAAAATTCTCTTGACATTTTGTAATCATTACACCGTTTTGGAAACAGCTATTGGGGAAACATTTACACATCAAACATACGTTGCATTTTAGTATTTTACATTAATGTACGATGTATCTTAACTATTTAAAAAAATTTAATTAAGGTTCGTTTTTAAATGCTGCGTTGCGACTATTTATTTAATAAAAAATAAATTATCTGTCCATCCTAATTTTATTTAAGTTAAAATATGAATTTCTGTATATTCCATTTAACTTTATAAAAGCGTCTTTAAATAACTCACAAGCGTATTGTTTTATTATAATGTATTTTTATTTGAATTTTAAATTAAAAACAAAATAAAAATGTAATAAAACATTGAAGTGAATAAATTCAATTTTTATTTTTCGAAGATTATACATTATTTAAAAATTGAGTACTTTTTCCAATAAATAATAAAAACATTATTATTAAATGCTTTTCTTCATAAAATAACACATAAGTTTGTAATAAATTTCAATGAAGATATGCACATCTTATTCTTTTACATTGTACATTGTTAATACTGTACAATCTGACAAGAACCTAATTTTTTTTTATTATAAGATGTTTATCGTTTCAGTTGATTTGAATCGGATAAATATTATTAATTTCAATCTGTAAATATTGTTATAAAAATTATAAAGTAAATTTTTAACAAATTTTTGTCAAACTTTCTACTAAATTAACAATTTCTAGCTTAAAAAATTAATAAAAATTATATAAAATCTCCATTTCGTTTCTCATTTTTTTTTCTTTCCTTTTTGTTTTCGTTTTTTTATACGCCTTTCAAATCGATTTAAAGCGTTCGGCTGTGCGATTTTTCAACTAAAGCTACAGTTTATTCAACATTATTATCATCACGCGACTTGTTAATTTTATTTTGCTAGAGCGTAATAAGCTGTACAAACTTCTGATGTACATAAGGTTTCACACATATTTATAAATAGTTGTTGAGTTAAAGGAGGTATTTGTTTATTTATAAGCTGTCTAAACTTCGGGTTTAAATAAGGTTTCGCAAATGTTTATAAATAGTTGTTGAGTTAAAGGATGTTTATCATACAAAAAATTTAGTTGTTTTAAAGTGGAGTTAAATGTGAGTTAAATCAGGTTCACCTCACTGTAAATATTTTTTACTACTATTAAAGTAGGTTATTCTGTTTCCTATTTCCAGAGTAGTAAAATTACTAGTAAATTTTTTATAGGACTTTACTTTAAAAAAGAAATATTATTTACTTCATAAATAGATTAATATTAAATAATTTTGATCGAAAAACAAAGTAATTTATAAACTTTAAATAGAGTAAAATTGCATTTTCTGGATATTAATTTTAAACATCCAAATTTAATTTTCCTGTTAAAATAGATTAATTTTAAACTACATTACTTCATTTTTGGAGTCATATTATTTTGTGGTTTTTTATTAGTGAAAAATCAATATTTAAATTCATATATGTATTTCACATTTATGTGATATACGCATATAATAATTTAAGATATCACATATATTATACAAAATCAAAATATTTTTACAAAAGAAAAATATAAATTCTATTTTTCAAATGATTACAATCTTACGTCCTTATTGTTATATACATAATTACTAAGTTGTTTATTTTATTTGTATTAAAACATTTTGTTGATCATCGTATATTTTTTTTTGGTTTCGTCAATGATGAACGTTCTAAAAAGATTTTTAATTAGAAATTAATTAAAGATTTGAAAATAAAAATTATGTGCTTACTATAAATGGCAAACCAAGGTGTATTTGCTGGTATTTTTCTCTTATATTTTCAAGAGTAACTCGAACCTGCAATATATATAGTATGTTAATTTATATATGTACATGTTTCGTTATATCTTTAACTTACATCTTTAACTTAAAAAAATTATTCCGATTTTTGGCTTAGTGATGAGACCTGTAGGTCAACGAAATAGCATCTTCTAGCATCTTTTTCAATAAACGAATCTTGATATACATATGCAGCTTGTTGTGCAACACTTCTGAGTATTGACAATTCACCTACGAATATTTTGATATAGTGTAATGGAAATTTAAAGATTTTTTATTTATAAATATTTAGCAAAAGTATTCATAATTTCTGATTTTGATCTAATAGAAATTCAATTTTTACCCAATTATTTTAATTATTTGAAAACAATTTTGCCGCTGCGCTGTTCTCTGTAGATGATGAAAGTGTTCCGCCATAAAATCACAAACACTGCATTTTAATTTTTTTTATTTTTTTTAATTTAATAATTTAATTAATTTTTAATTTAATAATTCAATAACTAATTTACAAAAATTTTACAAACACTTTTTTACTTGAAGAAAGCGTTTTTTTTGAATACACGAACACGACTGACTAATCATAATTTTTTTTCTTCTGCGAATTGAGTGTACTTAGAAATTGTACTAAAATTACTCAATTTATGAAACATATCAAAATGAAAATTACCCTTGTTTTGGAGCAATTGATATTTTCGCAGCTTTTGTAGTCAATTTACTTTAGAATTGAAGCACAATTTTTATTTACTTTAAAATTGAAGTAATTTACCTACAAAAGTAAAATTACTCTATGAGGTAGCAATTTAGCTTCATTTTTGAAACAGAAATCCCACATTAAATGTAGTATAATTACTCTGTACAAATCGGCGTTTTTACAGTGGATAAATTAAACGAATATGTTCTGTTTACGTAAAATAATTATCGGTTGCGCATGTACATTTGAATAATTAAAAAAAGAAAAAACAAAATGGCTAAAAAAAATGCATAAAATTTTAAAATAATTTTTGAAGTTATACTTCTTATGCGACTTGCAAAAAGTTTAACGTTTAACGCACAAATACATTTTTATTATTATTTTTTATTATTATTTTTGCACAAATACATTGTCAGCTTTTTTATCAACTTTTGTTTTGTTTGTTTTTTGCATGTATAGACCAAATACGACGCCGATTGGTTCCTTTCGACGGCGAATAGTCGAATTTTGCCCTTCGATTGCTGCGGCTGGTCGACACAAAAATACCTGTTTTTGAGAAAAAGAGCGACTTCGAAAAAAAATGTAAAAAATCGATGGCAGGAAGAAAACCATCGGCGAGATCGGTGACTAAAAAAACCAAAAAAAATAAATAAAAAAACTAATTCATAGAAAAATTATTAAAACTTTATAGAAATTTATTTAAAGTGGTTAATAAATTATTTAAATTTTAATTTATTTTACAAATTTGTTCGTTTTTAACTAATTGTAATGTAATGTAATAATTTAATAATTTTCTTTCCTCAAAAAATCAAAATTAATTAAAAAAATTTAAGGCTTTTTTTAATCAGCCATGCACAACATACACACATCCATACATTCCAATGACATTAGTATTCGAAATTTATTTAATTTCGAAATTAAATTTCTGAATTCCGAAACAACCACCCCAAACACATGCGCGAGGAGAGAGAAAGAGAGTGAGTCGGTAGATCCCAAACACATGCGCGTGGTATTCTTGCTATGCTGCGAAGTAAACAGTGTGAGCGTCGTGAAATTAGCTAAAATACGTACTTGTTGTTCTATTTTATTTCCACATTACGAAATACGAAGTATAACTTCCCCCGCGCGTACACGGCACACGCATGTGTTTTTTTTTTTTAATTTTTATTTTTCGAATTTTAATCTTAAATTAATTAATTAACTTATAGAATTTTTTTATATAATTTTTAAATTATTTTTGATTAAATTTTATTCACTAATTTTTATTTAGAAATTTAAGAAAAAAATAAATAAAAAAACAACAAAATTAATCCTGGTTATGGTGTGAACAGCAATTTTCAATTGAAGGATAACCTGATTTAATTTATGAATAAAATTCTTAGTTTGGAAAGCCTATTAGATTCAATTAATATGTTCGAAATCGAGTAATCAGAACATATTAATTGAACAAAAAAAAAATCGGTTGGGCATGTGAATATTAAAAAAACACAAGAAGCAGTCATAGGAACTGCCGAAAGAAGTTAATACTTAAAAGCTTTAAGCTAGGAAATAACAATGGCTGCAAATAATGGACTGCTTTTGGACTGATGGACTGATTTTTTTTTTTAATTTACATTTTGTACTGAGCAGCCATGATTTGTAGCCACTGTTATTTCATAGTTTAAAGCTTTTAAGTATTAATTTCTTTCGGCAGTTCCTATGACTACTTCTTGTGTTTTTTTTTTTTTTTCCAATCCATTGAATTTAAAATAATTGTTTTATTAATATTGAAATTGAATAGTTCAATGATTTTTTTCGTTGAAAGTTTCGAAATTACGAAAATTATCATTGAATTGAAATTTTTGTTTTTTTTATGTAGGGTAGGGAAGTTCTTGAAAATAAGAATACAATTAACATTTTTTTTTATTTATGAAAAAAATTAAAGTTTATTGGTAGAAATATTAATAAAATGCATAAAATAAAATAAAAAGAGTTTTTTTTAAAAATAATATCATTTTAACTTTCTAATCAAAAATCATTTTTTCTCTTTTTTAATATAAAATTTATGTTTTAAAATAATTAAAAAAAAATTTTTTTTTGAAGTTATACTTCTTATGCGACTTGCAAAAAATTTAACGTTTAACGCACAAATACATACAAAATAAAAAATGTATTATTATCTTATTATTTTTTTTTATTATTTTTGCACAAACACATTGAAAAAATTTTTTTTTTTAATTTACCGACGATTTTAGTTTTTTTTTCCGGAAATTATTTTTTATTTTAAAAACGAATTACGTAGTTTATTTATTTATTTATTTATTTCAAAAAAAGGTTCCCGCACGAAATTTATTTTTTTTTTTACTAATTTAATTAATATTTGTTTTCATTTTTTAACATAAAAAAAAATTATTAGCTCAATTAAAAAAAACCAAAATACACTTTATTCCAGAGACAAAACGTTTCTTGAATGACATTAGTATTCGAAATTTATTTAATTTCGAAATTAAATTTCTAAATTCCGAAACACCCACGCCGAACACATGCGCGAGGAGAGAGAAAGAAAGTGAGTCGGTAGTACCAAACATATGCGCGTGGTATTCTTGCTATGCAGCGGCCAGCGAAGTGAAATTAACTGAAATACGTACTTGTTGTTGGGGGTTGGACATTTGTCCGCGATTTGTTTTTGTATCGCGGACATAAAAATGACATTTGTCCGCGATTCAAAATGTCTTTTGTCCGCGATTAAAATTAATCGCGGACAAATGACATTTTGCAAAATGACATTTGTCCGCTAAAAATCTGAAAAATCAATCGCGGACAAATGACATTTTGCAAAATGACATTTGTCCGCTAAAAAGTTAAAAAATCAATCGCGGACAAATGACATTTTGCAAAATGACATTTGTCCGCTAAAAATTAAAAAAAGCAATCGCGGACAAATGTCATTTTGCAAAATGTCATTTGTCCGCGATTGATTTTTCGAATTTTTAGCGGACAAATGTCATTTTGCAAAATGTCATTTGTCCGCGATTGAAATTTTTAATTTTTAGCGGACAAATGTCATTTTGCAAAATGTCATTTGTCCACGATTGATTTTTCAGTTTTTTTATTATTAGTTTTGCACCAATACATTGTCAACTTTTTTATCAATTTTTGTTTTGTTAATTTTTTGCATGTATAGACCAGATACGACGCCGATCGCTTTTTTTGACCGCGACTAGTCAAATTGTGCCCTACGATTGCTGCGGCTGGTCGACTCAAAAATACCTGTTTTGGAGAAAAGAGCGGCTTCGTAAAAAAAATCTATAAAATCGGTGGCTGTTAAAAAACCATCGGCGACTAAAAAAACAAAAAAAACAAAAAAAACTAATTCATAGAAAAATTATTTAAACTTTATAGAAAAGTTAAAGTGGTTAATAAATTATTTAAATTTTAATTCATTTTACAAATTTATTCGTTTTGTAATAATTGTAATGTAATGTAATAATTTAATAATTTTCCTTCCTCAAAAAATCAAATTAATAAAAAAAAATGTAAGCCTTTTTTTAATCAGCCATGCACAACATACACACATCCATACATTCCAATGACACCCACCCCAAACACATATGCGAGGAGAGAGAAAGAGAATGAGTCGGTAGATCCCAAACACATGCGCGTGGTATTCTTGCTATGCAGCGAAGTAAGCAGTGTGAGCGTCGTGAAATTAGCTGAAATACGTACTTGTTCTATTTTATTTCCACATTACGAATACGAATACGAAGTATAACTTCCCCCGCGCGTACAGGGCACACGCAAATTTTTTTCATAAAGAAAAATTAGTCAGTCTTCACAGACCTGTGCTTTGAAATGTTTATGCTTAACAAAAGATGTAAATGAAATTTTTTTTTTGAACTTTTTAAAATTCTGAAAATTAAAAAAAAATTCTATGATTCAAAATATTCAAAAACCTAATAACGAAAAAACCAATTATGTTTCGAAAATAATTGAAATCGTTGAATTTTCAATCAAACTTTCTTCATTTTAGTTGATCGATGTAAAACAACATTAATTGTTTGTTTCATGAAGCATTGAATTTGATTGCAACATTTATTCAAATGTGTTGCTTGTTCTAACAAAAAATATTGTTTTGAATGAATAAGTTGTTTTGAATGAAGTGAACAAGTTTCAACGCAACAACTTCGAAAATTTTCGCTTCACAAGAAGCTTTATGCCTTGAGCACAGCTAATACCGCAAAGCAATTTTTGAAGGAATTTTCCGGAAACCTGTTCACAGGTAATTTTACCTGAAAGCAACAAAAATCAACTGCAAACAACTGCTTTTGTTTTTTTATAATATGATTGTGACAGAAAAATACCGCAAAACCAAATTTCGATGAAAAAGAAACGCAGTGGAAAAGAAACAAAAAAGTTGTTTTGTGATGTAGTCAATTCTTTCAGGAGCAAAAAAAAATAAATTCAGTATGCTAATTAATTATGAAATAATTTGAAGAAATTCTTTTTACAAAAAATCAATAAAATTAATATCTTGCGTTTTTTATAATTCTTTTTTAAATTAATTAAGAAATAACGCAGAAAATCGGTTTTTACGGTAGCTCTAAATTGCTTTGCGGTATTAGCTGTGATCGACCCATTACTGATACAAGAATAAAAACACACGAAGCAGTCATAGGAACTGCCGAAAGAAGTTTATACTTAAAGCTTTAAACTATGAAATAACAGTGGCTATAAATGATGGGCTGCTCAGTACAAAATGTAAATTAAAATAAAAATCAGTCCAGCAGTCCAAAAGCAGTCCATTATTTGTAGTCATTGTTATTTCATAGTTAAAAGCTTTAAGTATAAACTTCTTTCGGCAGTTCCTATGACTGCTTCGTGTGTTTTTTTTATATTTTGAGCCAGGACGACTCTAAAAGTAGCTAGCTACCCAAAACTTTTGGGGAGGTAATCTTTATTTCACCGGCGCTACCTATTTAAAAAACTTTTCTTTTTCCATATTTTAAGCAGGGAAGACCCTAACCATAGCTCCCTATCCAAAATTTTTAGTCAGGTAGTTCCACCTTCACTTCCACCCGCACTTCCAATCTCACTTCCGCCCTCACTTCCGCTCTCACTTCCGCCCTCACTTCCGCCCTCACTTCCGCCCTCACTTCCGCCCTCACTTCCGCCCTCACTTCCACCCTCACTTCAGCCCTCACTTCTGCCCGCACTTCTGCCCTAACTACCAACCTTTCTTCCGCCCTGATTTCCGCCCTGATTTTCGCCTCACTTCCGCAATCACTTCCGCCCTCACTTCCGCTCACACTTCCGCCCTCACTTCCGCCCTCACTTCCGCCCTCACTTCCGCCCTCACTACCGCCCTCACTTCCGCCCTCACTACTACCCTCGCTTTCGCCCTCACTTCCGTCCTCACTTCCGCCCTCACTTCCGCCCTCAGTTCCGCCTCACTTCCACCCTCACTTACGCCCTCACTTCTGCCCTAACTACCAACATTTCTTCCGCCTCACTTCCGCCCGCATTTCCGCCCTCACTTCCGCCCTCACTTCCGCCCTCACTTCCGCCCTCACTTCCGCCCCTCACTTCCGCCCTCACTTCCGCCCTCACTTCTGTCCTCACTTCCGCCCTCACTTCCGCCCCTCACTTCCGCCCCTCACTTCCGCCCTCACTTTCGCCCTCACTTCCGTCCTCACTTCCGTCCTCACTTCCCCCTGACTTCCGCCCTCCCTTCCGCCCTCCCTTCCGACCTCTCTTCAGCCCTTACTGCCGCCCTCACTTCCGCCCTCACTACCGCCTTCACTTCCGCCCTCACTTCTGCCCTAACTACCAACATCTCTACCGCCTAACTTCCGCCCTGACTTCCGCCCTCACTTCTCCCTCACTTCCGCCCTCACTTCCGCCCTCACTTCCGCCCCCACTTCCGTCCTCACTTCCGTCCTCACTTCCGTCCTCACTTCCGTCCTCACTTCCGTCCTCACTTCCGTCCTCACTTCCGCCCTCACTTCCGCCCTAACTTCCGCCCTCACTTCCGCCCTCACTTCCGCCCTCACTTCCGCCCTCACTTCCGCCCTCACTTCCGCCCTAACTTTTGTCCTCCCCTCCGCCCTCCCTTCGGCCCTCCCTTCCGACCTCTCTTCAGCCCTTACTGCCGCCCTCTCTTCAGCCCTTACTGCCGCCCTCACTTCCTTCTTTTTTTTGGGCAGGTAATCTTTATTTCTCACCCGAGCTACCTATTTTGAAAAAAAATTATTTTGGTATATTTTGAGGCGGGAAGACTCTAACTGTAGCTCCGTACCCAAAATTTTTGGTCAGGTAATCTAATTACTTCACTGGAGGAAAAAAAATTTTTTAACATATTTTGAGCCGGCACGACCTAACCGTAGGTCCCTGCCCAAAAAATTTTCGGCAGGTAATCTTTATTTCACCGGACCTATGTACCTATTTTGAAAAATAAATTTTAGTTGTTAAATAACACGGGTCAACATGAAATTTGACTTTGATTGCAAAGCATTAAATTTCGGTAGTTTAGGTCGTAATAAGACGGAAAAAAAATATATGGCATGAAAAACTTTGCTTTTGTGCTTAGAAGACTGATTGAACGAAATTTTTAAAAATCTCGGATTTTAATTTTTGATTGAAAATAAAACTATTGAAATAAAAATGTTTATTATTTTTATTAAGTTTTACTATCAAATTAGCTTACAGAAAAGTGGAAAATAACTTAAAAGTGCACACTTTTACTTTTTCTTTTATGTTCATAGCTACTTTCTCTCAATAAACCCCAAATATAGTCGCCCATCATGTTTTCATTGTTTTGGCCTTGATAGCGTTATTCAAAATTCATGATGTCCTGATGGAAACGTTCTCCTTGCTCTTCGGAATAGGCTCCCATATTGTTTTTAAATTTATCCAAATGAGCATGCAGCATATGTACTTTTAATGACATCCTGCAGCCCATGGCCTTAAAATTTGTAAGCATATCCTCAACCAACTTTTCGTAGTTTTCAGCTTTATTATTTGCTAAAAATCCAGAAGTTACTGCTTTAAAACTGTTCCAACTTGCTTTTTGAGTACGATTCAGCAACGTTGGAAATTTTTCATCGGCGAAAATCTGTCTCATTTGCGGACCAACAAAAACCCCAGCTTTAACCTTTGCTTCCGATAACTTCGGAAAAAATTTTTTTAAGTATCCAAAAGCTTCTGAAGTTTCATCCAGTTTTTTAACAAATTGTTTCATCAACCCTAACTTAATGTGCAAAGGCGGCATTAACACTTTTTCCGCTTCAACAATCGGCTCAAATTTGACGTTCTGTTTTCCGACACACAATTCTGTTCTTACAGGCCATGGCCGTTGAATATAGTGTTTAGAATCCGCTCTGCTATCCCACAAGCACAAATAACACGGATACTTTGTATATCCACCCTGTAGCCCCATTAAAAATCCCACCATTTTAAAATCTCCAATCAGCTCCCAGTTATACTCACGATACTTTACAGATTCAACCAAAATTTCGACACTTTCATAATTTTCTTTAAGATGTACTGAGTGAGCAATTGGAAGAGACGGAAATTTATTTCCGTTGTGCAATAGAACTGCTTTTAAACTTTTTGTAGAGCTGTCAATGAATAAACGCCATTCGCTAGGGACACGGGGTATGCCAATTGCTTCAAACATACCTTTAATATCATTACAAAAACAAAGTCCATCTTCCTTCGTGAAAAACGTTGCAAACATTTCATGCCTAGTCCGCTGATCCGTGATCTTAACATCATCAAGCAAATTCCACTGTCTTAACCGAGAGCCTAGAAGCTCTGCTTTATTTTTTGGCAAATTTAAATCTCTAATTAGGTCGTTAAAATCTTCTGAAGTAATGAGATAGTGTTTTGGTTGTTCAGGTGTAGGCAAAAACTCCTTATCGGAATTACTTTTATAAGAACTAAAAGATGACCTACTTTTCTGCGATAATTTTTTTGGTGGCTCAGGTACTGGTCGTGTCAGGTCGTGAGCAATTGGAGCAGAAGAAGATTCGAGGTCAGGATATTCAATAGGTTTTGCATTTTTACCTCTACGTCTTTTACTCGGATTCACCATACAAAAGTAGCAGTCAGTAATATGGTCTTTTGGTTCTCGCCAAATCCTTGGTATTGCAAATTTCATAGACCTTTTCTCACCTCGATACCAACCTAAAAATATAAAAATAAAAATTAATATGTCTATTATTTTGGATTCATCGCTTAATTAAATAAAAATTGCTTACCTTCCAAACACCTTTTACAATAACTACAAGCAACATGTGGAGCCCATGGCTTATCTTGATTCCGTACAGGACAGTGACGACATTTTAAGTTATTTTGGGCTTGTAAATAACACCTGATGGTTGTTTATCACTCGGGTGCCATCTAGCGGCACAGTGTAAACGTTAATACCCCACTCTCACCGCGCGGTCTTTTTAAAAATATTAAAATCAATTAAAATTTATGAAAAAATTGAAAAATGAGTATTATTATTATAACTATCACAAAAGCAAACTTTATACCGAAAAAAGGTATTTTCTTTTCGTTTTTGTGCATAACTAACTGTAAAATAATAGTATAAACTTTAGGACAAAGAACGAAAATTTTTTTGTACAGTCGTGTAATTTGTAAACGAAAGATTTTTAAAAAATAATTTGAATTTAAATTTTCCGCGCTAAATTATTTTGTTTTTATAAATGACAAATGATTATTGAACTACCTAATTTGAAAAAAAATTTAAATTTTAAAAAAATTGTAAACGAAAGATTTTTAAAAATAATTTGAATTTAAATTTTTCGCGCACAAATTATTTTGTTTTTGTAAATAACAAATGATTATTGAGTGGACTCATTTTTTTTGAGTATTCAAACGGTACAACATGTCGTTTTTTTTTTTAACTCGAAATTCGAATGAGTAAAATAATGTTTACCCCCTACAGAATTACTCATTTATATCATACACCGCGCCTAAAGAAGTATAAACTTCAAAAACAAAAAAATTAGTGGTTTATTAGAATTTTTTTATAATATTTTACAAAGCCAAAATCAGAGTATGTTTTCTATCGGAATAGAATTCTTTTCCGAAGGAAAAAAAAATTTACAGAAAAGTATTTTTATTTCAAGCAGAAAAATATCATCATCTGATTTTTTCAGTTTTTATTTTTCCCTCCTTTTTTTATATTTTTTTCTTCTTCTAAAGAAAAATTTCCCTAAATAATTTATAAATCCTTCATTAAAAGAAACTTTCAAAAAGAAATATATTTAGGAGAGAAATAATATTCTTCTTTTTCCTTCAAAGAAGACTATTCTCTTTTTGATTTTTTTCCTTCTCTAAAAAAAATAAAAAAAACATGTAGTCAAGTAAACAAAAATTCAAAAAAAAAAACAACAACATTGCACACATAGAACATTGCACACATACAATTTTTTTTCTGTATACTATGCTGCTAATAAAAGAAAAATATTTTTTCCTTCTTTTCAGAAAAGGAAGAAAAAAATATTTTTCTGATTGTTTCTTTTTTTTTTCCGAAAAGAATTATAGAATTCTGAATATTTTTTTTTTACTCTGAGAGAAAAAAATAGAACTCCTGAAAAGTATTTTTAAAAGGAAATAAATTTCAGGAGAACTATTTTTGAAAAGATGAAAAAAATAAATGTGCGAAATTAAATTTCAGGGAAGGAAAAAGAATGAAATTGAAAAATTCAGGAGGGATATTTTACATACCCTGGCCAAAATCATATGGACTATATGGCTTAGTGGCTAGAACATCAGCCTATAGAGTGAAGGTGTCAGGTTCGATTCCCAAAGAATAAATTTTTTTTTTTAATTTTTTTTAACATAATAATAGGTTTAAGAAACAAACATTTTTTTATTGGTGGGATATGTAATTTTTTTATTGGTGGGATATGTAATATTGGGCCCTATATATACATATATTTAAAATTAAAAAAGTCTGAAAGTGCCACGCAGCAGCAAAGTACGATAATTATGAATTCCTACCCAAAATGTTTGGTCTGGTAATCTTTATTTCACCGGAGCTACTTATTTTGAAAATTTTTTTTTTGCCTATTTTGAACCGAGAAAACCCTAATGCGTTGTTTATAGGTAATTGACCTATCTAAAAAATTGTTCCGTAAAAACCGTTTTTCTATGTTATTTTTCTATTTATATTTAAGCAAATTTACTGAAAATGAAGATATTAATTTTATCTATTTTTCGTAAAAAGAATTTTTTAAAAATATTTTCAAATAACTAAGAAAATTGAATTTATTTTTTTTTGATATCTGAAAAATTTCATTAGTTCACAAAATTATTTTATTGTTTCTTTTTCATTACGTTTCCTACCTATCATTTTTTTACGATACCTTTCCGATACTCTCCGGTTAGGGATGTGGCAAATAAACTTGAAACATCAAAGTCATCTGTTCAAAGAATTAAAGCCCAGGCTGGTATGAGAAGTTTCAAAGTTCGAATTGTTCCAGATCGGTCCATAGAGCAACATTTGAAGGCAAAAACACGCGCACGAAAATTGTATCAACAATTTTTAACAAGATTTCCTTGTTGTGTTATGGATGATGAAACTTATTGTAAAGCCGACTTCCGAAAAATTCGTATCCAAGATTTTTATATAGGGGAAAAATTGCAGATAAATTTAAAAATAGAAAGCAAGCGAAATTTCCGAAAAAATTCCTAATTTGGCATGCTATTTGTTCTTGCGGCTTGAAGTCTAAGCCTTTCGTGACAACTGGAACCATTAATTCTGAAATTTACTTGAAAGAGTGTCTCAAGAAAAGGCCATTTATAAAGTCTCATAGCACTCCTACTTTATTTTGGCCAGACTTAGCCACGTGTCATTACAGCAAAACATGTTTAAAGTTTTATGAGGAAAACTTCATTAATTTCGTTTCAAAATATGCAAATTCCCCAAATTGTCCACAGCTACGCCCAATAGAGATTTTGGTCCCATGTTAAAAGATAATTGAAAAAAACAAGATAAACAACTATCGATATGACTGGATTTAAAAAACAATACAAAAAAGCATCAGATTCAATAAATTTAAGTCGTGTACAAAGTCTGATGAAGAAATGTACAAAAATTTTATATAGAAAATTTAAAAAATTAAAATAAATCCAAATTTTTTTCAAAAAATGTTTAAAATATTTTGCCTTAAATAAACAAAACTAATTTTTTTTAAATTTGTCTCATTTATTTCTGTTTTTTGATGGTCGGTTTTTTTCTCGGACAGTTCTTATTAGGTTGAAATTTATGAATTTAAGTACCTATTTTTTTTTTTTTATTAAAGTTACCAAATCACTAGGTGGGATACTTTTTATACTTAAAGAAGTATGGATTTGGAAGTTTAGACGGGATTAAAAAGTGGAATAGTAATCACTCTTCTTAAAGCGGCGCAAGTCGTAAGTCAAACGTGCTCCAGCTGTCGGCAACAATTCTGATGGGAGTGCATTCTCGACGTGCGAACTAAAACGAATCTCCGAAGCTCGTTCTATCGCTTCTGGGAATTTTAACGAAATATGGGTGTGAAGCGGTACGTGTTTGGCGTGTAAATACTTGAAATGGAGGAATTAGGGCCTTTACTTCCAGGAAACACGTATCCGTTCCAACAAGGTATTTATAAAAAATTGAAAATGAGCCTGCATTGCGACGGTGATTTTAAAGAGTGGTGGTTTGATGATCGTAGATCAATCTAATAGCCCTTCTCTGAACTTTGTCCAGGTAGTCAAGATGGTTTTTAGGAGCACCAGCCCATATATGCGAATTATATTCTAATTTCGGTCGTATATAGGATTTGTAAATATTTAAGAGATCAGAGGGGGAAAAGTATTGTTTATATCTTTTTGGAAAACCAGGACATTTCGCTGCGTTTTTTGCCGTTTCAAAAATATTTTCGTAGTAACAGCAATTGAAGATGCTGATTAATAAAATCGTAGCTTGCTACGAAGTTACTGTCATCGGCGAAGCTGTGGATGAGTTTGGGAGTTGATTGTAGAAGATCATTAACGAAAATTAAAAATAGGGTTGGGGATAGAACAAACCCTTGGGGTACACCGGAGTTGATGTTGAAAATGTGACTAATATCCATCCACAACAGCACGAATAGAACGGCCAGACAAAAAGTTCAGACCCAATTGACAAAGGCTGATTCATTGATTTAAAATTAGAAATCAGAGCCGACTGTCACACTCGAAGCCTTAGCTAGCAACTACACAAGCCTCACCGGAGTTGTGAAGGCTAGCTTGAGCTTGTTGGATAAATATTTCATTAGGTCACCAGTCGATCTATTCGTGCGAAAACCATATTGCTGGTTACTTGGCAATTTGTTGCATTCAAGGTATTTTTTAATTTTATTATTAGTGAGGGACTCCATTAGTTTAGAAAGAATAAAAGTAAGCACAATAGGCCTGTATTTAGAGGATCGCATTTATTGCCTTTTTTTTTGCACAACTTTCCACTTGGTGGGGTAAATGTCGAGTGAATATGAAAGTTAGAATAGGTTTCGCAGAGGTTTAGCCAGAACAGAGGCAGAATACCATCAGCCGGAATACCATCACGGCCAGTTCACTTCTGCACATTCAGATCCTAATGTTAACTCTTCCAAAAGAAGGGTACTTGAGCTGAAGCTGCGAGTGTTGACTAAAAAGTTAAGCAAACAAATTAGCTTTCCCAACCGAATCTGATATGACGGGAAAAATTAATCAAGATAATTTAGAGGCACATTGTAATATTTTAGAGAATTAATTACAGGGGCCAAATTCAAGACAACATTGTTCATTTTGAGAACAACTTTTTTGTGTAGTTACCAAAATTTTACTGTCTTTATAGACAATGTTATAGGCAATGTTGTTTTCAAAATAAATGTTGTTTTCTATAAGTCTCGACTAAGAAAAAAAACACACGAAGCAGTCATAGAACTGCCGACAGAAGTTAATACTTAAAAGATTTAAACTATGAAATAACAGTGGCTAGAAATGATGGGCTGATCAGTACAAAATGTAAATTAAAATAAAAAGTAACAATAGAAAATCTTGCCTTCAATAAAATTGATTTTTATTTTAATTTACATTTTAGCCCTTATCATGAAAGGCGCTGTCACCGTCGCCAGTCGCCAAAAGCGACAATTTGGTAT